>NDXZ01013087.1:0-23004 GCA_003055125.1 Paykullia maculata
TATTGTGTCATGGTGAAAACCAATCAAACAAAACAAAAAAAAAACGAGTTAGGGCTTCTTCTTTCAAAAATTTTTTGACTTGACTAGGGCTTTTTTTGAAATCGAAATGAGACAAGGTGCATTTAACATTTATCTACCAGAATAAACAAAAAACGCTATTTTGAAAAAAATTGAGTTACGCCTTTTTTATATTAATCCATCGATATGTATGTAGTTTCAAGCATCCTATTATTTCTTTTAATAAAATTAATCAAATAAAGAAGTAGATAGCCAAGTCATTACCAGTAATTTATTATGCTATGTTTCGAAATAACAATGTTAGTAACGACCTCTCATTACTATAACACGTAATATTACCTATTACCTATACCTATACCTATTACCCAAATTTAAAAATTTTTATAGAAATATTATATTATATTATAGAAATATCATATGTATGTTTGTATGCAAATAGTACATAAATAAATAAAAATATATATAATATGTACATATATATGTATGTATGTGTTTTTACTAAGTCTTGATAAGGGCCAATTTTTGTAATCTCGAACTTCTTTCTTACTATCCTAAATTTTATGGGTCCAAAAACTAAATTTATTTTTATTTTTCATATAACCGTTATAAAATGATATGATATTGTTATAAATGAAACACATAAACCAAAAAAATTACAGTTTCTTGGAACTTTCCTATGTACTTTGCCATGGTATGTATGTATGTGTTCCCGTGTCGTGAATCGATATTTGAATAAAAAGCCTTAAAATGTAAATTTTTTAAAGCGTAAAAATGTTGGAATTTTCCTTATGTTTGACAATAAACTGTTCACAATATAAATCATCTAATGGAATAAGAATAAATTGAATTATCGTAAATTACTTTTTCAGAGATTTGTATTTAAAAGAATTTATTTGCTAAATTATTTCTTAGTTTATAAATTTTTTTGTTCGCCTAAAATTGTTAAACATAATTTAACCCTTATGCTTACTATTAAGTGCCTGGTTACCTTTTGCGTTTTCAAATAATTTAATTTGTAGAAGTTTATAACAGGATGCCTAAAACTTCTAGAAACCTTCCTTTATTTAATAGGCTTTGAAATGTTGTAGCATTAGAGCTAATATATAAGTTAAGAAAAACCAATTTGTTGCTTACGTTTATAATGCTAAAAGGTATCCTGGTACCTTAATTCATAAAAAAAAGTGACCGTCTTGTAATATACGTTTAGAAATGATAAGAAAATCAATCAAAATAGTTTAAAAACTACTTATTTAGGTATTTACCCAAACACAAATATTTGAAACAAATTTGTACTTAAAAATTTAATTTTATTTTAAACAGTTTGTGCATATTGGATACTTAGTTAAATGTTTATTGCAAATAGGTTTGTAGCGTCTGTTACAAGATTTAAAAGTTATTCTTTGTTTAAGATGTAATTGAAAACAATTTTGAGTAGATATTTAATTACCTTGACGCACAGCATGAAATGTTTTTTTTTCGTCCACTTAAGGGTTAAATGAAGTAGAACATCTGTAGGTAACCATACTACTTTTTTATTTCTAAGCAAAGAACAACAAATATGTATTTACTTATATACTCACAAAAACGTTTTCAATAATATTTAACAACCAGTCCTTTGCCACTCAATTGCCAACAACAAATCGCAACACAGTCTACACAAACTTAAGTGTTTTAGTTGGAACCGAATGAATAAAAAAGGAGAAAATCAATTTTACAGTTGATTTAGTTATCGTAATAGAAAAAAGAAAACAAAATTAGATATAAAACAAATACGAAGAATTAAAAAAGTCAAGAGCTTATAATGATCAAAGGTGAATGCGGTTTGATTTTAAGATTTAAGAACCGTAAATAATTTTGGGAATAAACAAAAGCAAAAAGTAAAAAAATAAACTGAAAATACTCTGCATGTTTACACAATAAAAAGCTACTAAGATAGGACCCCTTTTTAACCAGAATATTTGTATGAAATCAAAGTTT
The DNA here is from genome assembly GCA_003055125.1 of Paykullia maculata. Taxonomy (NCBI): domain Eukaryota; kingdom Metazoa; phylum Arthropoda; class Insecta; order Diptera; family Rhinophoridae; genus Paykullia; species Paykullia maculata. Next base: position 1,996 of record NDXZ01013087.1, read on the forward strand.
ATTATGTAAATTTTTTTTTAGATATTTTACGATTTCAATGTCTCAACAAAAATTGTTTTTCGTAGGTCAACACAAAACTTTTTTAGCCGAAAATTTTTTAGTTTTTACAAGTATTTGATATTTTTGATTTTTTTAAAATTCATCCAAAGAATAACTGCACTCGAATTGTTTTTTAACAAAAACAAGGGTTTTTATTTTAAATTATTCCAGAAATTGATAAAAATTCAATTTTTCTTCGTTAGCAAATAAATTTATTTAAAAGTGTATTTTTTCATATATTTTTATACACAAAAGAAATATTTTAATTGTTGTAATTCCATCTCAATTACTCTAAGAAAATAAAAAAAAAAATCAAAATGTGACAAGAACTATATGAATATATATAGCACAGCTAACATTTTGTCCTATTTATTCAACCATCCAATTAACTTGATATGTTTGTTGCTCACTGAATGAGTTTTATTAAATATTCTGCCATTTTTCTTGCGCAAATTAAATAAAAACGTATTTAATTGAATTTTTCAACATGATATACGAATAATTAATCAACAATAAAAAAAAAACAAATGGTATGAAAAGTAATTGGATTTAATAAATCCTTAAGTCATATAAATATGCATACATATGGACATACATTCGTATATTTAGAGGCAACATGTTGCGAAGCTTTTCATTAAGCATTTATGAAATGGTAAGGCACTACATATTTGATAATGTTTTTTTTTTTGTTATATTTACCTTTGTTATAACATTGAGTTCTTTATTAACATTTAAACTTGTGTCTTTCTTAAAAGAAAGAAAAAGCTAACTGGGATTTATTAATATCGAATTTTTGTTTTGTAAATTCACTAGAGAAATAAAAACGTTAAATTGCATTACTTATCCCTACCTAAAATTAATACTGTCTTGGTTTATATTTCTAAAACCTTAAACCTAATAAATGCAAATAAGTAGAAATTAAACTAAAAACTGCACCCTATCGCATCCTGAAAAAGTAGTCCAGTCTACGCAAAAATGGAGCACAAATATAAAAAAAATATCCTTTTGACCCCCTATATGATTTTCTATTTGACTACTTTCTAGTGAGTTTATTATTTCATAGATATGGGCCCCAAATTTCGAATCAAAAAAAAGAAAAAAATAACCATACAAATTAAAAACTAACTTTTCGGCCTTATTATGATTTCTATAAGCTGAAACTTATGTTTAATTAAATCAAGATATGTGACCCGGCCTATGGAAAGGTGGCTTATGACTCAAAAAAGAAATTGCGAGAAACAGCTGTTAAAGATAAACAATGCATTAAATTCTGTTTTTCTTTCATATGTGCTCTTCTTTCTCTACATTTTTAGTACACTTCTAAGCAAGTAAGGACTTTCTAGTTTTCACCACGTGAAAGAGCCTCTCAAAAACTATCGACACCAAAAAAAAGTGGAAAAAATTTTTTTTGAGTCATAAGCCACCTTTTAATAGGCCGGGTCACATGTATTTAAAGATTTTTATGCAAATTATTATTTTCTCTGTCAGGCTGTTAATTACTTTTTGTTGCGAATAATTTTAATTAAAAGTTTTCTGTTTTTTACCAAAACAAAATGGTCACAATGTTATCTTGGTTAAATTTTGTTGTATGGAAAACGTTAAAAACAAAAAAGGCAAAAATACCATCATGGTAACCCCGTTTGTACTGTCACATATATTTTGCAAGCAATTTAAAACACAAAATTGCTGCTTAAATTTTTAACAGCGTCTTATTACAGTTTTTCATACAAATTTTAAAATTTTTTTAGGAATTCCTTAATTTTTTATGCTTAAGAGGTATAAGATAAGAAGCATTTAGCTGATTAAACGAATACTCCTGTTAATTTTATTTTCAATATATTAACACATCAATTAAACTAAAAAGTAGCAAATTGTTTAATCGTAAATTTTCCTCTTTCTGCCCTTCAATTAAAATACTTGTGATCTTTTTGGGGAAGGGAATAAATATCCCTTTCACCCCACATAGATCCACGCCTATATGGAATAATCTGTAAAAACATTAGTGTTCTCAAAACAAAGGATCATAAATTTTAGAAAACTTTTTCTAATTTTCTATTTAGTCAATCAACTTTTTTTCTGTGCATTTAAGGCAACTTATAACAATGGTAATGCACTCATGTCATGCATACATTACGACGTTAAGAACTTTTTTTAACATGTTACTACCTTGCTCCATCCATAGACTCACCTGAATTTGCCCAATGATTTTTCGAAAATGTAAAATCAAGCGGAAAATGCTGCAGTTCTTTATGTTGCTGTTGGTCATTACTATAACTTCTACTTTTTTCGCTATTTCTGGCCGTTATAGTGCTTTTGCTTCTCTTGACATTTGTAAAAGATAACAATCCACCACCTTTACTAGCTCCACTGCCACCGCTGGTAGTGGTTGTGAAATAACTTGAACTATTTTTTTGCCTATTACTCAACGACATGGTACTAAAACTACTTCCACTAATACCACCATTGTCAACACCACTGTTGCTGCTTTTGCTACCTGTTCTGGTTTTAAATGTTGAATGTATCGTTTGGGTTGGGCTTATACTGTTGATGTTGCTCATACTTTTGGACGTCTTGGTGTTGTGTGTACCAGACATTGTTGTTGATGTGGGATATGCTGTGGATGATCTTAAGAAAGGTGATGCAAATTTCTGTTGTATAGTTGCATCTGTTTCAGGTAAATATGATGATGATAATAAAGACCAGGACGACGATGACGATGGTGATGAGACAAATGTAGTACGTGTTGTGTCGAAAGCATTTAGTTGTAAACTTTCAACTAATGCCCTTTTATTTTCAACTTCTGCCTGCTTTTGTGGTAAAGCCACTGCCACAACTGTTACAGTTTCTGTGATAATATCTGGCCATTGCAAAAGTAGGAAAGTAAAGAGTGGAAATAAAAAAAAGGAGACAAAATTGAAATTCAATTAAAATATATATAAATTTTATATAAAAACCAATTGCAAATTGCTATAAATAATAATGGTTTCAGGTATGACTGGCATTTAGCTTTATTCATTAAGTATTTCTTTATACCCATTAAACTCATTGTTTTTACCCCATCATTTAAAAATGTAATTATTTTTTATAAAAACCATAACAAATTATTCTCTTCTACCCGGAAACTAAAGATTATATTTAGCTATTGCAAAGATAAGTGAGTACTCTTTTGTTTTAAATTATGTATTTGTTGGGTTTTTAACTTTCATTAAGAAGATTATTAAACATGATTATTGCATCAAAGAATGATTTATTATTTTTAATAGCTTTTATCTTGTTGAACAAAAAACAAATACTGACTACAAATGAATGGAAATTATAATTAAAGCTTCACTATTCATTATATGTAATAAAAAATAATCTCACTTTTAAACAGATGATAAATGCTTAAACTTTAAGAAATTAAGGATGAGTAGATGAGTGATAAATAGAAAAATTTAAATTTCATAAAGTAGAAAATGTTTAAAAACCAAATATATTTATAAAACCTAGTAGTTAAACTTTTTACTTGACTCCTCAAGGGTACCATGAGTATGAAAAAACAAGAACAGACTAAAGTAATTTAAAGTTTTAATAACGATTAGACAAAATCTCAAATAACATATTTAATGCCTAAACTTATTTGTTGAGTCTCATGGGGGTAAAGTATATAATTGAACTAGTATAAACTTTAAATATTTACAAGGCCAAAACAAGAGTTGTTTTTTGTAAGGATATATTATAATCAAAGATTTTTACACAAACAAAAGCTTTTATGTTAGTTAATGGATAATGCAGCTCTTGCTTAGTTAGTATCACATACAAATTCCAAAAAGATTGAACAGATTTTAACAAGATTTAGTTGTCTGTTTCAGTAAATATTAAAATGTGTACTTTGAAGCAGGTTCATTCGTTTTTACTTTGGAATGTATTAAATATGGGAGGGCCAAAACAAAACAATTAAAAATTGTGTTTGAAAAAGCTTATTTAACATCAAATTGGGATGCACAGAACCAGAACTGGACACATGTTCATGTCTTGAAATCAGAGACCGAAGTGACTATAAGGAATATTATAAAATACGACTAAAAGCTGGTTTCAGCGTACAGCGCAATCGGTGCCAAAAACAAAATTCCATACATTTGCACCAAAAAAATTTTGTTCTGAAAATCAGCGACGAAAATTAGGAACGTAACAGCACGATCAGCATCGAACAACTAACTATTATGCAACGGAACGAAACAACATCGCGTAGTTTTTTCTTCAGTGTCGTAACAATGAAATTTTATATTTTTACATGTAATTTGAACGTGTTAAGAATTTAAGTTTCCGTATTATGCCGTCCCGTTTTCAACTGAAACGAAAAATATTCAGAAACGAGCCTGTGACGAATAACAACGTTTTTCATGCAGAGACTAGATTTTGAATCTAAGCTGTGACAGGAAACAATGTTAGGTGGAAAACTGTTACTCTTTAAAGTTTAATTGTACTTATTTGTATTATTTGGACTTAGAAATTAGAAAGTAAGAGCTTGAATCCTGGTTAACATTACATATTATATGGAGTTTAAATAAAAAATTTTATAACTAAGAAGACATGAGATTTGGTATAATAAATATAAAAGAGGTACTCGTTTAATCGCTTAAATGCCTCTTATACCTCTTAAACTCTTTGATAATGTTTAAAATTTAAAAGGTAAAAGAGGCATTTAAGCGATTAAAGGAATACCCGTTATATAAATCAGAAGTCAAATTACGACAAGAAAATAAAAATACCAATTATAATTCGCACGCTAAAAAAAATCTCGATCAATATCGAATATCACATGCTACGATAAATACAAAATACTAAAATAGAAGAAAAAAGCGTCATGATGTAGAGGGTACAAGAGGTTGGTTGATTTATGTGGTAGTTTGCTACGCTCGCAAACTGTCAAGTGGAGTCTTATGACTCCGTTTTAACAGGACCACACAACTCGTTGGATGTACATTTCACCCAGGCTCTAAACTCCCAGCCCAGGGAAATATGAGTACTAGATCCAACCCGTTGACGTGAGATATCTTAGTGGGTCATTCAACCCGGCCTAAGATATCTTACCAAGGTCCTCCAGTATGTAGTTGCACGGGGCATTCGCAGAGAAGATAGAGAACTGACTACTCTTCCGTTTCATCCTCACAGCTGCGACAATGGTTTTTATAGGGGACATGTAATCACAATTACCAAAATGGTATGAACTTTTGCATTAGTTGTTAACGTTTCTTAAGAAGAAGAAACATACTTATATAAAACCATTTTTCAAATTACGGACCAGTACTTCAGTAGAACCAAGAAAAAAAAATAAACTAAAAAATCTTAAGCAGTTTTTATCAAAACAACAGGAATAATACTAAATCTGCAAAAATAGAGTTGATCATGTTTTTGACCAAAAAGTAATAATTATCTGACTACACTCTCGGGCTTTTGCAAAATATATAAATTTCAAATGTATTTCGCTAGGTTATAGATTATTAAGAAAACATTTCAAACTTCTTTGTATTAAATATGCATTTGTCAAAGATTAACGTTTTCCATTTAACACACCCTAATAAATATTAAACAAAAGTTTAAACGAAATTTGCACTAATAACGATTTTTGTTAAGCAGCCATGTGGACAGTTTTTTTGTGGTTTTAACTATTTAAACCCCATAAAGCTTCAAGTGGCCTACATAATTGATATTTATAACATTTTTTTGTGCGTATAATTCCTTAATAGTGAATTTTTTTTGTCCCTTACCAGACTTCACATGGAAAATATATGTGTCGAATTATTGCAATTTTTACAAGGTTTTCTTTTATTCTTTCACCACCGTAATAAACGTTTTAATATATGTAGTTGTTTTTGTCTATATATAATTGTGTATATATTTGTCTGGGGTGCCCTCTACTACACACAGAATACTTGTGAAATTCTATGAGTATGTAGGTATACGTGTGTGCGTGTCACAACTCATGAATATGTGTATGAAATATGTCAGCCTTTGTGATTTTGTTTACAGAAATGGCAGAGAGAATGTTCGTTCTAGTTCAAATGAATTTATTGGTGTGGAATTTATACAAAAAAAATTATTATATAGTAATAAATGTAAAAGCTATGTCTTTTATACTACAGGGCGTTTGTTAAAATAACTTCATATTTTTATAAATTAAAATTTAAAGAAAAAATAATACACATAAACAAATAAAAGTGAGTGTGAGTACTTCAACAATTCACCTTATTTGCTTTTATTCACACTTCTTGTAGAGAAATATTTGCCAGCCCAGTTGGGGTCTGCGTAACATATTTATTTTTTGATTTTCATTTGTTTTGCTTTAAGGCTTGTATATTTTTTTAAATATTTTAAAATAAGTTTATATGAGTAAAAATTTTTCCTTTGTAGAAGAAGGCGACGATTACCGCCTGCGGCAGCTTCTGGTTAAATTCGAGTTGGAATCAAATTTTGATTATTTAAATAGCAAGTACTAATAACAATAATTAAAGTCTCAGGAGTATGAACAAATGTGTGTGTACATATGTATATGTATAAGCTTTTATTAAACAAAACATTTGCGACGTTTATATAAAATATTATAAGACGTGCCTTAGATTTGTTTGCTTTTTCTCTCTCTCTCTCTCTTTTTTTTTAATAACACAAGTTTTAAAATTAAAAATTAAGTGAAAACGTTGTAATGTTTAAAGTACTTAAGTTTTGTTTAAAATCATTACACCAACCCATGAATGCAAGTAAATGGGTTCGTTTTGTTTAACAGAACTTTTCCGTTTTTCATAGATTGATAAATAAACCAGGTTTTTACTTCTACGCAACTTATTAGTGTATGAACACTATATTTTTGGCTGCTCATGTTACATAGAATATATTACAATACATGTAACAGAAGGTATAGGGGAAGTAATACTAAACCGCTTCGCCTTCGAACTTTTTAAGTAGAAACAGCTGCAGGTTACTCAAGAACACAAAACCAGGTTATGTAAATGATAAACGTTTTTAATTCTTTATTCTATAATACAAATTGTATTAAATACATGTAAATTTTTAACTTTATTTATATTAAGTAATACATGTAAAACATATCGTCGTTCGTTAATTATTGTGTTCTATAGCGCAAAATAGTAAAAATTGAGAAAAGACCGATTTTTGGGCAAAGTTTTTGAGATCTGACGATCTGTGTAATCAGTTTTTTGTTATAATTTTTAGTTTTCGAAATATGAGACATCGACACTTTAGTTAAAAGCTTCGTCAGCTATTGTGTTTAATATGTATAAAGTCGTGAATAAAAAATAAAAATGAATAAATAAACCACAAACTATAGAACTTTCTTTGGTAAAAAGATTGCGAACATTTTTTCGGTTCAGTTTTTTGTAATTGACAACTTAACTTTAAACATTGATTTCCCAAAAAAACATGTTTTCATATAGAACACAATAATTTACGAACGATAATATATATTTATATAGTGAATATTTTTAATAAATTAAAATAATTAAATTAAAAATCTATGCCTTCTTTAAGATCAATCAAGATTAGTAAAAACTCAGCCTAAGGTTAAATTCAAAGTTCTTGAAACAAACTCTTTTTGGATCAATTCAAAATTTATTATTTTTAAAACCAATTATTTCTATAAACTCATGAAATAGGATTTTAATCTCTAACTAAGTTCAGAGTTCTTAGATCAAGTCATTTGTGATATTAATCTAACCCAAGTTGTTGTCATCCATACTAAGCGTACTTTTGACACCACTACGGATTGATTTACATACATACATACATATAAATATAGTTAAATTCAGAATATTTATTTTTGAGTGTATATACATACCCAACATACCAAATGAAGAGAAAAATATTATAATAAGCTTACCAACACAAGCCTTAAGCTTTAAAAACGCTTGAGAATTTGTTGCAAAACAATTGTGTAACAATTGTAGAAAAATCAAAACGGAACCCTTGTGAAAATATTATTCATGTAATTGTAGAATAAGCTTACGAAAATAATATTGTATTAACTTTAGTATTCTCTAACAATTTTTTTTAAATTTGGAGTTTTGGCAACTGCTGATAGTTGCTTTTCCTGAAAAAGGGAAACAAGAAAATATTTATTCTGTTTTTAAAACTATATTTCAAAGGATACCTGTCCTGCAACCGTTTTTCAAAATCAAAAAATACATAAATTTATTTTGATTTTTTAATTTTTCAATTTAATTAAAATTTTTTTTAATTGTCATATTTTGTTGTTCAATACATGTTGTTTACTTTAGAAACAGTTGTGTATAATAATAAGGATTTCTCAACCATTGTTGAAAATTGCTTATAAATTCATATTTTTTAAACATTATTATAAGTGATATTAAAAAAAGCTTATAATTCACTATTTTTATAAGCTTATTCTCAAGTTATATTGTAGTTTGATTTCTGTATGGTATGTTGGGTATTTACATACATATACATATATGTATGTATGTATTTAAATATTTTATTTAAAGTCTATTTAAATAAATTAATCTTTAGGCTCATTGCAAAAAAATATTAAATTTAATATAATATTTTTATTATTAAAGTTAGTGTTTTCGTAACAAATTATTTTTATAGCAATATTTGAGAGCGAAAATAAAAAAAATTAAATAAAAGTCATAAGAAAATACAAATCCTATGCCTCAAATATTTTCCAAACAAGTTACTTTGCAAACATAAAAATTTTTATTATGATTTAGGTATATGGGGTAACCAAGAAAAATACATGCTTTTTTCAATAGGATTTACCCTCAATTCCTTAAGAAAATATGAATGTTTTTTTTCCCAGAAAAAAATCATAAAAAAACAAAAGAATACATTATCTGTGTATGAATGGCGTTTTCAATTTCGTGTTGGAAAAAATATACAGGCAACCCTCCTACAACGTGGATTCCTCTAACGCGTTTTCGCTACAGCGCAGTTCCCAAAAGGCGGAATGGATTTAATTTTTTAGAATTTTTAATTTATTTGGAATTGAAATTTGATTTTTTTTTGTTTTTGTTCAAATTATTAATTATAGATACTTTACTATACAAAATCAAATATTTCAGTTTGGAACCAAACTCTGATTTTTTTATGGAGTCAATATCTCCTACAACACGATTTCTTACAACGCGGCATTTTTTAGAAACCTATTTCCCACATTGTAGGAGGGTAACCTGTATATACATAAAATGTTTTATATTTGTATACATAAATATATATATCGTTAACTAAAATGCAAAAAGGAGTAACTAACAAAAAATTCAAAATCGAGTATTTGATTGATTATTATGAATGTTATTAAATTGCATGTCTTGACAAAATTTTACACTTCTGCAATCAAAAATTACATTTTTTTTTTTAACAAAAAACAAAGGGACGTTTATATGTTTATAGTTTTTATTTTACAGAGTTTTTTGCTTCTCCTGTAAAATTATATTTTTGTTAGTTACGCCTTTTTCCATTTAAGCTAACGATATATATATTTATATTTAAATTATAGTCTTTTCTTATTTTGCAGACATGTGCAGAGTTCGTTTAATACTAAAATAAGTTGAATTCAATACAGTTCTTCAGTGTTCTCCTTACAGCTACTCTAACATTTTAAGTTAATGATGCTATAGCCGCAGCTTATTAGCTTTTGAATAAAAGAACTAATCAATCACCCTGTAAAATAAATTTTTCAGTTGATTGCAACTCTTTAGTTAATACGATAACACAAAAACAGTCATTAATTTGTCCATACTAATGTAGTTTTTTTTGTATTTTTTAGTTTAATCAAGGTAAGGTATATATTTTTTTCCAAATTATCTATAATAATATTTCACAACTATTTATTGCGAATCCTCTCATGTGTGCAAACTTTTTTATTAATAACCAGCAAAAGTAAACAAACTTAACACAATGTTAACAAAAAAATTAATCAGAGAGGCCACCAAATTCAATTTGATTTTTAACTAAGTAAGGCCCGTTTTCACATCTTAGCAATAGTAAAAGTACGGACGCTATCTGACAGATAAATAATTTTTGGTTATCATAAGCTAAATTTCACCTTTATGTTAAAGTTAGGATTGCCCGACCTTTACTTTTGACGTAAGGTTTGTTAAATTACGGTTGTCTGTACTAGATTAAATTGTCATTTTTTATTTTTCAACTATTTAACCCCGCTACTTTGTATGTAAAAGGTTGTGGTCTATGGTAAACAAAAGCCAGTATTGCCATAATTTGGAAGTTATACAATTTATTTAATACAGAAGTTGTGAAAACGAAAAATAATTAAAGGTAATTTTATTAGTCACTATACCTGTAGGTACCATTAACTTCTTTGAACTTTATAGTTAAGATGTGAAAACGAGCCTAAGTCTTTTTTTAAATCTACGAAAACTAATCTGTAGTAGTTCTACGTCAAAATTTTAAATACAAGCCCTCAACTTTTTTATTTAAACAAATTTTATTAAAATTTGTATCTAGTTATTAGCTCTAGTTAGTTGTAATCTTGGATCTCAATTAAATGTCGCATTTTTGAGAACATTTTAAGGACACGAGTTAAGTCAATCCTCTCAGTACTATGCTCACATCACCAAAAATTCGTTTGAAGATATAAAAAGTTTAGGTAAGCTAGGGAAGGCGGTGTTTAAGATAATTACACTCGGAGACCTATCTAGTGCGTCTATTGGGCATCCCTTCAATCTATAGAGTAAAAATAGGGAAAAACAGGAGAGAGATACCGATAGAAAATGAAGAAAGATACATTTCATTGCCTGTCTTTTAGCCACCCAATTTCCACAGTGAATCCGATGTTGGTCTCTAGTCGACATACGGAGATATTACCCATAGACTCCCTATTATTTTCTAGTCTACGGAGTGTTGTGCTGAGCTTAGACTCAGCCATAACAACCACTTTTCTGTAATAGTAACCTATTGCTGGTCTTATCCCTTTCTTCCTTTTCTTGTTATCAACGTTAATATAAACTGGTTTGTTATTGTATTGATAAAGTGTTATACCAGATTTAAAAAAAAAATTAAATATGTATGAATCAAAATATTGCTAAACTGTAGTTAAGTAAGGCACGAAGGAAATGTTTTTTGACCAAAATAAATAAATAAATACGAAGGGTTATGCTATTGGTATTGCCAAATCATCATTTAGCTTACGAAAATTCTCCTTGTTTGCAACTTGACACCAATACATGTCATCGTCTAATAAAACATTCATTTTATTCTTAAAGTATGTCTAGAAACATATTATGTTATTTTGTTTGTCTTAATACAGTTTTAGAAGTACGAATACATTAACATACATCCATATGTTTTTGGGAGTGTAATCAAGTTTAATGAAATATATAATAACATTCTTTTAAGAAAATTGTTGCTATTTTTGCAAACATTTTCCACAGTATTGCTCACGCAAGCACAAAAATATTTAGCTTGGTTGTCTCATATAAAAAATAGTATGGTCGTCCAAATTGTATGGAGAAAGAAAATATCAAAAATAAAAATTTTAATTAGGGGTTAGAGGTTCTGTAGGTTATAATGTCAATATCGATGTCAAGGCACGAGGTAGCCTTTCGAAATTTTATATGAAAATTTGTATCTGACTATCTTTTTAACAAGAGATTTCTTTATGATTTAAATCTCCATACAAATAAGGACATCCTAATTCACAGTATTTGTAGGCTTAACTATATAATACATTGTGCTTTGGTGTTTGCCTTGTGGCAAATAATTAATGATGTGACCTTCAAAGTACCACCATAATTTACGATTGCACATACAATCATATTTAACCCGCGTTTTTATTTATTAGATTTTCTACATAAAATTTCTTGTATGTATGTATATTTGTTTATATGTTTGATAAGTACATATCGCACATCCAGTTCAAAAGTGACACAACTCAAAATGTTTAATTTTTCAGAAATTGAAACAAACTGTTTTTGACGTAAATAAAAATAGTTAAAAACAAAAACGTTAGACCATTGAATTCGAATTAAAACTATTTAGCAATTAGCGTAGGAATCTATTACGATTATATTTTCTGACACAAGTAAAAATAAGTCACTTTTATAAATTGCAACTTTATACCAATTAAAACATGAAGAAAGACATAACTGTTTTTTAGCAACAGTTAACAACAACAAAATACACTGATATTTTTCTTATAGATAAACAAGTGTGTTGTGTATAGTTTAAGCATATCAACTCGAAAAATAAAAATTTTTAGTTGTGTCACTTTTGAACTGGGTGTACGAGAACCATAGAATTTGATGGGTTCTGTTGTTGTTTATTTTTTATTGTTGCTGTTGTATTTATTGTTAAGAATATGATAAACGGGTATCTAGTGGAAATGACATGAAATATTTTTATTTTCTTAATTGTTTGTAACACTTTATGAAAGCGTATGTACATACTGTAATTTGTTGTAGAATGTAGTTAATCATACATATGTGAAGGCATATAACCTCCTAAGTTGACCTAAGAAGTTAGGGTGCCATCAAATTGTATGCAGTTTTGTTTTTCTTTTTCTTTAAAAGGAGGGAAATGATTTGAACCGGTATATATGTATGTTCATCTGTTTCCTTGAACTTTTTAAACAGAATACAACTAAGATCCACAGATCTGGTCGAATTTGAATAAAAGGATTTACTAAAAATATGCATTAAAAATGTTTGGAAGAGAAAAATGGGCAAAATATGTCCTTTTGACATTAAACAAAATACAATAGAGTGAATGAAATGTAAAGATATTTTTATTTTAATTGGCTATGTTGGCATGGGATAAAAAAAATGCTCTTTTAAACTGTAATCTGCCCAAAAAAGTGTTTTGACCAACTCTGATTTCTAAGGGAACCTTGGAACTTTTTCAAACCCTTATATAATACATACACAAGTCCCATATTCTACACAAAGTAATTTTTGCAGGATAACAAATATATATGGCAATAACTGAATGCGATCATACCAAAAACCAAGTTTGCACATTTAAAACTATACATATGTATATGTTTTTTCAATACTTACTTAAAAAATGATTGTTTAAACCGATGACCATAGCAAAGGTTAACAAATTGTGTATAAGAAATGAGATATTCCAGTATGACGTGCCACTCTTCATCATTTAAATCTATTGATAATGTTGTAGTAAATGAACCCGACTTTACATTTCAAATGCTTCATTTTATCCCAAGTCAGTTAATATGTCCACCGTAACGCAATCCACAATAAAGGGTTTTTGTTTCTTTATTACACTTGACTAGCTGGTTGATTTGGTTTGCCTAAAATGATTCTCTGTTTTTTTATTTTTGGCAAGTATGTCTATTTCGTGTTGTTTGTTTGTTGTTTCGTTTGCGGGCAATGTTAAGACGATAATTCTTTTTAAAGTGGATTCTTTTAATGTTTGTCTGTTGGTTTGATTTTTTTTCGTTTCTGCTTTCCTGCAATTTTTTTTACTTTATTCTTGTTTTTTACGCTTTTTTGTTTCTTTACCTTCTTGCTAGTTTAAAGGTTGTTAAACAATAGCAGTACAATTTTTCTTAATTTTTGTTAAAATTATTTGCTGCCTGTTTTTCAAGAAGTGAGATTTTATTTGAATTCTTAACTAAAATTGTTGTTTTTTTCACCTTTGCTGCTCGTAAGTCTTGAACTTATTTAGTTGCAAAATGTGTGTTTTGTGTATTAGATATTGTTAGTGTGTGTGTGTTTCTACAAGGATACGTACATATATGTACATATGTAGTTTAGTATTTGATGTAGCAGCAGTGGTAGTTCAATTTAAATTGCGTATTTTTGCTTTAAACAAAAATTCTTCACATAATATGAAACATTGCTGTTGCTCTTGTACGTTTCACTTATTCTGCTTTTGTTGTTTGCTTTATGCTCCTCTGAAATGAAAAATAAATAAAAAGGTTGTTTTAGAATCGAATTGAAAAATCTTCAGTAAAAAGTTTTTTCCTCTACTCTAGAAACGCAATTCAATACTTATTTGATTCATTGAATACATTTCATGTGCTTTACCTTACAAAAAATATTGTGTTTTATAATAGAAAAAAAAAATACAAACAGCAAGCTTTTTGCATCGGGACAAATGAGCGTTAGACCTAAATGAGATTTTTTTTCAATGCTTTTTATTATTTTATTTTTTTTTTCCTTTACATTCTTCTAATTTCATTTCTTATTCAGTTATTCTAAAAAGTAGAGTATACAACACTAGAATACGAATGAAATATGTTTATTTATTTTTCTTAAAAAAAATATTAAAGATTTTTTCACCTTGTAAACCATATTTTGTTAGTCAGAGCAATTCCACTGTAGGTACAACATTTCCTACAATATGACAATTGAACTCAGTAAGTGGAATTTATTAAAAATTTAAAGTTAAATACAATTTATAAAAAAAAAACTCGTAAATTCGAACATTTTTAGCTAAGATTTTTTTGTGTTTTCTAATAAAATTATTTGCAATTATTTATTTGTATAGTTTTTAGTCACACGTGAGTTATTGGCAAAATTGTTTCTTTTAAAATTTTTACGTAAACTTTTGACAAATTTTTGTTTGGTTTTGTTTTTTTTTATAATATAATTCTGTCACAGTGTTTGGCCTTTTAGAAGATATATTGTAGAAAGGAAAATTAAAGAATATTTTTTTCTTTGATGCCAATAACTTTATAGATTGTTTTTATCAGCTTCCTTCTCAACTCAAAACCAACTATTACTTTTCCATTAGGGCAAATTATTTAAACTAGATGTAAAACTTTTTCTTGTTTTAGCATTTTTTTACTAAATAATTCAAGTGTGAAATTGTAAAACAAAGATCAGACATTGTGTTAAAATTCTTTTAATTGGCTTAAAACCAAAAAAAAAAATTAAACAATTTTTTTTAAAACCAATTTCTAGTCTTCAGTACAAAGTATTTCACAATTCATGCACAAATCCTTATACACGTTGAATAAGTGTATCAAATAAGTAATAGAAATTTTCTAATTACTTTTCCTCTTGTAAATCTTTCCAAACGATTCTGAGTAGAATTTTTGCAATTAAACAGTAAAAACTAAAACAAACCATTGAATATAAAATAAACAAAGAAGATTTTCCATTAAAAATGAATTAAGGAAATGCACAGTCATGCATTTTGATATGTTTCCAATTATATACACGTACGCACACACACTAGGTGTACTTGAAAGGATTTGAAACTGTGTTTCAAACTGCAATCAATTGAAATTTAGACTTTAAACGAAAATTGTGTATATTGAATTTTAAAGTGTGAATAGTACGAAAATATGTAATGCTTGTGAAAAAATGGTTGGTTTATGCTAGTAAGAGAATGAAATATATTTGTAAAAAATTTAATAAAAGAGATATTGGTTAAAACAAACAAATAAAAATAGATTCAAAAGCATAATTTTTTATGCATTTACGTTTTCATTATAATTTCGAAGATGTTTTCTACGTAATAAAAAGTTTCTTATATTAACGAATTGTTTTAAGCGCATTTAACCATTTTCTTATGGACGGTTTCAGATTTTTTGCAAGATTTGTAGACCAAATGCACAAAAATTTTTTGAAAGTATAAAAAATAAATAAAAATTTTTTTCATATTTGTTTTTTTAGTTGAACTTTTTGTTATTTTACTACTTTTATTTTTGCTAAAGCTCAATAAATTAAAAAAAAAATGTAAATAGGTTCCATAAAAAATCTAGTTTTCTTTCAGCTACGGTTACACAATCACAACTTCTTAATCTAAAAATTTTAAGTAACATACCAGGTTGACTTAAAGTCAAAAACAGACACACTTTTTAAAATTGGCCAAGTCATCATGTTTTCGGCACTCTTCATTAAACTAAGAACCGATATTCTTAAAATACAGCGAATTGCATTAACCCTGCATAAATAGGAACATTGTTTAGATAAAAGCAAAAATCTTGAAAAAATAGTTGAGAATTTTCACATTCTTTTGTTAAATAAGACATATTTTTAAACCTTAATAATAGTTTAAAGAACACATCAATTTTAACACCTACATCCATTAAAAATCCATGTTTAAAATCTACGTGTATTTCTAATAGTGACAAATATCTACTTAACTTATTTTAAAGGCCCTGGCCAGATGTATAGTTTTGGGCCAATTTTGAAAAAAAGTTATTTTAATGTCAATTTCCATAGGCAAGCAATACCTATACAATGGTTTTTAGAGTGCACAGTGGGTTTAAACATAAAATAATCATATCATAACTTACAATCCTACAAATATTTATATACATATCAAGGATTCCATACCAACTGCTCTGCTACAGGAAAAGTATGTGAGATCAATGTCATACTTACATCATTGGTTGTCCTATTTGATAGAAATAACACGTGAAACAACTTTTTGATTTAACCGCCAACTGAGAAAACTAGGCGTGGTTCAATATTGATAAATTTGCAATGTTTTTTTTTATAAACTATTAGTTTTAATTGAACCGTTTATCTTTAATTTAATGGAATTATTTTTCTGATCTTTAAGATATCATTGAATGTTCCTCAAGGTTTATTACGATATATTAACCCACTTTATGTTAAAACTTTTCGAACAAATTATAATCCATTTAGGAAATTATTTTGTACTTTAATAAAATGTTTAACTTTATGAATCTTTCTTTTAATGTTATAAAATGTAAAATATTATTAAGTTAAAGTAACTAATTCTAAATTTATAGTGGTATACAAAACTCAATTAATTTTATCACTAAGCGAACATGTGTTTCTAATACACTACTAAGTCTCATAGTATTATTTGGATATGATTTTAAAACAACATTTTTTTAATATTGTGAAGACATAGGGACGTATCTATAACGAAAAATTAGAAACAACGTATACATCGCACACAACTTTCTGCTCACTAGCAAGCCGATTTGGCTAAGAGTTTATTTATAATGAATATCTAGCAGCTAATATTAAGAGTTTGATTTTAAGTTAATAAAAGTTAAGGAGAATGGAGAAAAAATACATTAAAAATGACACTTATGCTAACTCCATGCTAAATTTTTATTATAAATACGGCCGTTATTTTCTATTCCAATTCATACATTTGTTTACACGTACCTCTGTGCGTATACGTAATACGCAACCAAAATATTCAGAGGTACGCACAAAAATATATTAATCTGTACAGAAAAAAATTCAAAAACTATTTTGTCCATATTTTCACGTGTTTTTTCTATTATATAGGACAAAAGACAATGTTTGTTTAATAAATCCTACATACTTTTTTTAGTATTAACTAGTTAGATAATTTAAATTTACTTAAAACCACAATGCATTCTAAAAGTTTTTTTTCTTACTTTTAAGTTGTATTAAAAAAATTTGAAACTGTTTGACTTTTTTTTTTAAAGAATATTTTCAAGAAATGAATATGAATATTACTTTGGAAATTTTCGTATTATACTTATTATACTTATCCCCTCAGCCGCAAACTTTAAAGTGAGACTTAAATTAAAAAATTATTTATAGACTTTTTAAAATTTCTAAATGGACTTAGTTTAGCAAAAAAATTTTTTTTTAATAAGATGAAATTCTGTCGTTAAAAAGTATATTTTTTAATGTATTTTCAATAAATTTTTTATAGGACAGAAATGAACTTCTATATTAAAATTGTTTTACTTATAATAACTTTATCTGCTACAGAGATGTTTGCAGTGAAATTCAAGACAATTCTTCTACATACTTTACTTTTTGCATAGCTGTTGCAAGATTCTCTCATCAAGTTTAAGATATTTGAAAGATACATTTTCATTTAATAATTGCACATAATTTGCCATATTTTAATATAAGGGTTATTTAATTAGCGCGAATAGTTGTTTATTATTCAGTCGCTGATGCGAAATCAAGTTACACGATTGGGTAGCAGGTCCAAATACTAAAATATTAACATTTTCATAAACTAAAACACGAGAACTGAAAAATTAAGCTTTAAAAAGTATGAAACAAGAAAATATTTTCATCTAAAAATGTTAAATAAACAACTAAGAAATAATATAAATTAATTTTATTGAACTTGTCCATACATGTAAGTACACATTTTTTCTTTTATTGATGTGTTTCAAATATTTCCAAAACCAATTAATAAAATTGGTTAAATAAATTAAAAATATGTTTTTAGTTGTTAAATAAAAAAAATTTCGGATAAGTTAAGCAATTTTTAGCAATCTGTATTCCGAATTCAATATATTTTATTCGTAAGTGAAAAATTCCAAATATTTTGGTTGTTTTGTATTCCATTTCCGAAATAAACTTTTTGTTTAATTTCATGTAGAATAGTGTTAGTAAAATGAAAAAAATTACACTTTTTGAAATTAAGACTTTATGAAACTTTAAAAATAACAATTATGAATTAAAATATGGAAAGGAAAACAAATATGACCATAAATTTTAACAAAAACTTTTGAAATTACGTAAAATGGCCTATGGACAACCAAGATTATTAACCGAATTTTAAAATTACTTTGATTTTTGCTCTATCGTTGGATTAGAGAAGTCCATCTAACAGCGCTTACTTTTATTTTCCTGATGAGTCTAAATAACTGAAAACAAAAGCTTCGGGTATTTCTTTTGTTATTTTCTTAAGTTTGTGTGTCTACATATTTGGTTTAACACAAAAACATGCTTTTTCTGCAATTTCGAATCTTTGAAAAAAATTCCGAGAAAATAAAAAAAATATGTGAAACGTATAACACAAAATTTTCGAATTTTTTTATCACAAATGATTGTACAATTCCAATTGAAATAATTTCTCTCGGAATACAGAACAGGTAGGAATATTTTTTTTTTCTGTGTTAAAACTTTGCTTTAGGTTTACAACCATGAATTGCTTTTAGATATTTATGTTGTGCAGTCAAATGACTAGCAAGATTGTTTGTAAATGTCTCGTATTATCATCAGATCTGGTGGACCTAAATTATATTTAAGTTACACGTAAGGTTTAATCAAGAGTTTAAATAGATGTAAAGGTATTTTAAATGTATAATTACATGCTACAGATACCTAATTACTTCCTTATGAACAAATTTTACATAAAATGTATAGATTAGATCAGGGGTGCTCATAGCTAAAACTGTGATTGTATTGGTGAGAGAGTTTCCCAGCAAACACATATATTTCTTAAGGTAAAGTTTTATACATTAGAACTTAAAAAAAATGTTTAAATTGCATTTACACATGGTTTGATTCAATAGAAGGAGAAAAATGAATGACCATTTCTGATGAAAAATTTAATAAGCATATTTTTGATAAAATTTTGCAAACACTAAATTAAATAAATAAGTGTATTACTTTATTTGACGGATCCGTAGAATAGGTAATTAGCAAAAAGCAAATAAATTTCGAAAGTGTTATTTATATCAATTTAAAATTAAACACTTTGGTTTGCTGGGTAAGCACACGTGAAAAAAATAAAAAAGCATACGCGTCATATGTAGTCGTCGCTTGCTTTTCAACGACTAAATGAAAGAGAATAAGAATATGTGTGAGTTGTCTCTGCACAATTGTGCTATGAAATGACCACCATTGGATTAGATATATTTTGTTAATTTATAAAAATTACATTTTATAAAGTTTTTTTAAACATATGTTTGTATTTAGTTGATATTAAAATATTTGTTTAAAAAAAACAAAAATTAATTACTAAACATCTACAACTACTTAATTTCGAATTTTTTATTTACAAATACATAATCAATCAAGTTTCAATTTAATAAACATGTAATTTGTAGTTGTACAAATAATTAATTAAAAAATGTAATAAAGATCGCTCAGGTCTGCTTATCATTGCATTTATGTGTATGTGTAATTGTTTATCCCCAGTGGCGAAAAGAAGTAGTAAGCAGGGCTTCTGGAAGCCCTTATTTGTCAGACACAAGGCCTTATTACCCTAATCCACACTCATACATTTTCCTTTCATAAGGCCTTACTGAGGAGGCAAGTAAAGTGAAGTGCAACTTTTTTTTTTATTGAAGCGATGAAAATATTAGTGTGCAGGAAAAGTATATTTAATACTCTTCTAATATGATTTTTTATCGTAAAACAAACACTTATTTAGACATGTAAAAACTGATAATCATTTAACAAAACATTATTTAAAATCTAAGTCATCTCTGAACCTGTCGCATATATATATGTTTGTCACTTTTGCATTAGAAACGATTTGTGTTGGTTTTTTTTTATGTATAGTTTTTATACATACAGGATAACTGATTAGCTATTAAGTTTCAGAATGCATATATATGAGTCAGACAAGACGGTGCAATATGCTATACAGATTGTTAGGTTAAAAGTTTATATCGATAGGGTTACATCCTGCAGCACTGAAAATCAACTACAGCCATTCAAGATTTGAAAAGTATTTGATTTTTTTTTGTCTAGTATGCCCTAATGTATGTAATATTTTTTGATTTACCTTATGTTTGAACAAAAAAATGCTCTTGAATACATGGACATTGGAATCTCTATCATATCTTACGTTAGTTGCGGGTTATTTTTATAAGATAATCGCAATCACTAAACTATTTAATATGAAAAACATTTATATGAAAGATTTATTAAAATTAACAAGAAGTGTGTTTTACATATCATATTTTAAGAATTATAGTTGTAAAAGCTATTTTTAAAGATGCGAAAAGTTGGTCTTTAATTATAAGGATGATATGAACCGATTTATTTTTAATAATAACAATCTGTTTCATTTGGCGGTTAAAGTGACCTGTAAAAAAAATTTTGATACAAATATTTTGTAACTCTTTATTTTATATTAGTTTTTATTCTATAAAATTTTTGCTTTACAGCTTTATCAAATGACAAACTACAATCAACAATACATAAGGGAATTGAGTGGTGAATTATTAATTAAGATTGAATTGAATCTATTAATCTATATATATAAAGATGAAACAAATTTGTATGTATGTTTGTTTGTATGTTTGTTTGTTTG
>NDXZ01013093.1:10678-20787 GCA_003055125.1 Paykullia maculata
TTTTTTAACGAGTATCGAAGCCAATCATGTCAACCACATGTGGCCCGTTTTAATAACAAATTTATTACATTTGTTTTTCGCCGAGATATTATTATTGTTTTCATTGAATTTGACTTAAAATTGGTTAACCTGAGCTTAAATGTTGTTAAACAGAATAAGAAAAAGCACCTGTTTATTTATAGATATAAATTGTAGATTTGGTTTATTTGTTGCTGAATTAAATATTTTTTATTTTGTTAAATCGCTTCAACCAATTGCCATTTATTAGCAAATGAAATGTTTATTGAAAATTTTTATGTGGATTTTTATTTATTTAATCGATATTTTTTTGAACTGCTGCTTAAAAATTTAAATTTAATGAAGTCTGTTGGCTTGTGAATATTTTAATTGCCGGTTATTTAATTTTTAAAATTATATAGCAAAAGAAGGACCCCGAATGTGTTTTTACATCAGAACATTCTGTTTATAACACATTAAAAGCTCATCATTACAGACTGTATTATCATCATTACAAACAATATTTTATGTCCTTGTGATTAGGCAAACATAATTTTAGCAAAATATTTCTTGATTATCCAGACTGTTATTGGTATTGAAAATGAATAAAATTGATAAACAAATAAAAATATTAATAAAAAATGTCCGTCTGATTCGTTTAACTAAAAATCACTGTAGGTCTCCATCGCATTAACCTCAGACCACAATCATGGTATAATAAATCAGGTAGCCTCAGTTCGAAGAGGATTTTTTTATTCCTTTTTTTTTTAAATAAAGTTTGACATTTCAGATGTTAATAAGAAACAGTAAAATTAGTTGGCGTTGTGAGGC
The DNA here is from genome assembly GCA_003055125.1 of Paykullia maculata. Lineage (NCBI taxonomy): Eukaryota > Metazoa > Arthropoda > Insecta > Diptera > Rhinophoridae > Paykullia > Paykullia maculata. The sequence goes on from NDXZ01013093.1 coordinate 11,507, forward strand.
TACCCAGCAAAAAAAAAACATCTTAATTTGGAAGCAGAAAATGTGACTAGTGCATACCTACTGCTTTTTTATTGCCTTTTGAAACTATTAGCTTACAAAAGTGATGTGCAAAATGAATATATTCAGCAGTTTCTTCAAAAAGATTATTAAAGAGCTTTAAAGCAGAGCCTCTACGCGAGGAATCTCATACAAAAATCATGTAATTTTTTATAGAAGTGGAAGTGGTACACAACTGCACTCTGCCTTACAAAGCTGCTTCCGAGGAAGCATAATTTTTTGCTGGGTACCTGATTAAATGTATCATGACGATCACGATAATGTTTTTTTTTAGCAGAAACAAAAACGAAATATGGTAAATAAAACTACTAACACCGTTAACTGCAGTAAAGGTATGCTAATTTAAGGTAGGCTTAGGTCGCATACTTTAATGTCCCATTCACATATAAGGTAGAGATGAACACCACGCACGTGATTGGAATAAACCAAGCTTGATCACGCACGGTCATGATTAATAATATGTTAAAAGAACGTGAGTGTCAGTTGATAAAACAAGGCGTAGATAAATTGCGGATTTATTTTTTTAATTTAAATTTGCTAATTTTTTCTCATGAGCATTAATAGGCGTGAGATTAACGTTTATAACAAAATCGTTTCTCCACTCACTTTTGTTTTGTCAAAAGAAAAGTAGGGTTTTGATGACGGGTATACAATGTGTGTACATACATATGTATATGTAAGTCGAGTTAGTAATTTGAATGGTAATGTCTAATTACTTTGTCTATTTAAATATTGAATATTTACTTTCATTTTAAAAATTAAAAAATCTAATATTTTAGCCTTTAAACATTTTATTCTTAATTTTTCATTTCGATATGAATACAAAAACCTACTGGAATTTACTTTTGGAGGTAAAATGGTTTTATTCTATTCTCGTTTATTTGACTTTATAAGGACACATTTTACAAAAGTTTTAGTGTCAAATTCGGTTGTAGGTTGGCCAATTGACAACCAACACTTGTGTTTACCGGTTAAAAGTATGCTAGAGTATCAGTCTGCTCAAGACTCACGTCTGTTACACTACAACGGCCGATGAATGGTTTTTGTTACTCTGATTACTTGATTAAGTTAGAATGTAATTTCTTATTAATTATTTATACATATTTATTATAAAAAAAAATTCTCATATAAATGTTTTTTTAATTTATTTTCAGGTTAGTTTTGAACCAAATACGGATATTGAAATAACAATAAAATACTCAGTTGCAAGTAAGTGAAGTAAAAAGTTTTATTGCATCTACATATGTTGCTCGTTTTCGGATAGAATTTAAAGTAAATAAATTTAAAAATGCAGCAAAGGAATTAAAATAAGAAATGCAACAATATGTTCTTTTCTTGTTAAATATGCAAAGTGTCAAGCTTTGCAATAACTCACTATATACCAGTACGAATAAGTTTTAGCCATAAAACAAGAAATTTCAACAATAATATATATATTATCGGATATTGTCTATAGCTTCGTCACATACGTTTATTTCGTTCGGAATTTGTTTTCGTTTTTTAAAATTGTTTTTTTTTTATAAAATCACTTTTAATTTTTTTTGAGTATAAATTACAATAACTTTTCTATTATTGAAATTTGCCCTTCAAGTTTTATACAAGCTTGCTTTTGCTTTAACATACGTTACATATAAAATTACATTTCCACAAATGCCCCTAAAGTAGGCTTTGTGTTCTTTTTAAATTAATTCTAAATACGCAAAGTTTTAAAACTGGTTTCTTCTTATTTTTAACCTATTTCTGACGATTAAAGAATTTCTTTCCATTCAATATTTAACTCTGTATAAAAAAAAGTTAAAAAAAAAACAAAATAATATTATTAAAACTATTACACCTGCCTGCACCATATGCTTTACTATTTACCCCTTTTAATCAATTTAATATTAAAAAAGCAAAATAGCTCATTTTAAAATTGCATCAACTACTGCTGCTGCCTTATTTATATTGGCCGTTCGTAAACTAAATGAAAGTAACTGGGAAAATGTGTATAATAGAAGGTATGAAAAAAAATTAATTCTACTTAGTTAAACTTCTGCTCAAATGCATGAGTTTCCGCATTTGCATTACTGGCAACGAAAGAAAAAATTAAACTCTTTGTGGAGGCGAAGAAAAAAAACTGTGTCCGGAAAAGTGCAGCAGCCAATGAAGCGGAAAAAAACATAACCTTAATTATAGAATTCTGGTCGGCAACGCAAAGATAAAATCGCTAGATTCATACGGCATACGGCAGCATAAACAGCCTTAATGATTAATATTTTAAGTAAATACTGAGCAGATAAGCAAGGCGAAGCAGCGGCAGTGTGTGGTAGCAGTCAGTCCGTGTAAACACATTTGATGAAAAAATTTAATAATTAACATAAGTATTTCACCCTCATTCAACTTTTATATGAAATTGAAGCATAAAAACATTTTCTTCGTTATATTTTAAATATGCGCAAACAAGAATTTACTTAAACATTAATGGTTTTGTAATATTTTTTCTTTTTCAGCCAGTTCTTGGTTTTTATCCTTTTTTGCATTGGATAGCGATAGTGTCCTGAAGTTTTTATGGTTGAATTGAAGTCTGGCTAATTTTAACTGGCTCTTTTTTTGTAATATTAGGTGCAAATGGATGAACATGTGCTTTTTAAATGGGAAAATAAATGTATTGTTTCTTTGCTGTATCTTAGTAATCTAAGACTACATCGTTATAGGTTGTAAGGACTTGAAGGATTGAGGGCTTAAAAAATGGCCATCTTAAACTACACCGATCGGTTTGAAATCACTTTCCAAACTAATCAAGCATTCTCTATTTTCTTGTCTCTTTCTTTATGTAAAAATTGGTTATCAAGTTAGAAATAGTAATTTGTAATATATTTGAATTAAACTTAAGTTCAAAGTTGTAATGGGCGTTGAATCTTACCTTGCCCTCATACACATGTCCGTCCGGATTTTGAATTAAATGTTTAAATTTGATTTTGGACAAGTTTATATAAACGAAAATATGATTACCAAAATTCGATTCGATTAACCTATTTTCGGGTTATGTTTCCGTATTAGGCCTTAACGCTCATAAACCCATTATTGGTGTTGGTATTAAAAAAAAAAAACAATAAATTAATCACAAATAAAAGTTACGTAAACACAAATCTTTCTTATACATTTAATGGTGATCGGTTTAAGATTGGTCCTCGATGGCAACTTCTGGAACTACCATACATTTTTCCAAACTATTATCAGACGTACAACGCAGCTTATGAACCGTGGCCGCAAGGTTGCTTGCGATACCAACGGGTCACTGGACGCTGGGGAGACACGCACAGCGACTCGGACTTCCGTGTAACGAACATTGTCGCAGTTGCGAGGACAGATACTGAGAAGAAGGTGTTCTTCTGCGAATGCCCCGACGTTTCTGTCAAAAGGCACAGTTTCCTTGGCAGTTTTATACTAGAGGACCTCCGTGAGGTATCTGAGATCGGGCTGAATGACCTGCTGAGATACCTGACGGCGACAGGGTGGGTCTAGTACTTCTATCTTGCCATAGGCTTACTGCCCTGGGGAACGTCACATCTAACGAGTGGTGTGGTCTTGTCAAAACGGGGTCATCAGACTGCGCGTAGCAAACTACCACGTAAACCAACCAACCATTAGAATCATTTAAATTTGGACCGACTAACTTCTAATGTCGGAATCACAGTCACAATTTAGTACAAATAATCCTTTATTTTATGTCTTGCTTTTAGAGTTGAGCGATTTAAACTTTTCCTTTTGTTTGAGTATGGATCAATACTGTTGTTGTTAGCCAAAACTGTAGGGTTGTTTCAAAAGTTAATTTAAAACGTATACATTTACCTTCGTCGATTGCTGGTAGTTACTAGTCGTTGTACTACTAACAGGTAATTAATGTAGTAATTATTGATTAAAAAACTTAAATGGAAATCTGTGTATTTAAAAACTCCCTTAAATTCTTTGTACGCAGAGTTTTACTTGAATTTCTTTTCTTATTATTGTTATTATTACTTTTGCCTATGATTTTCTTGCAACACGGAATTTGTATGTTTTTGATTAGATAATTATTGTATCAGGTAATGGGACAGAGTGGGGTTTTTATTAATTAAAATTAACGGCCGAGAAGTAGACTTAAGATATTTTCTCTTTATGAATATTTAATTAGAATTTAATGAGTCAATTCAAGTGGTTGCTACGAAAATTAATTTTATGCAAAAACATTTAGGGTAATTGGAAATTTAGCAAAATATGAATATAATAAACAAAATGTTTAAAATTACAGAAAAATATTTCAGATAATTTTAAATTTTAAAATAAATTACCAACAACTGAAATTTTGTATTTTTTGATGTTATTGATTAACCCTCTATTTAAGGAGCATTTTCGCTAACAAAAATATATATTTTTTAAAGTGTTTTTTTTATTAGTGAAATATAAAAAGAACATTGTTTGTTGTAAGAAAACTTATTTTAAAAAATATTTTTACTAAACAAAGTTTTACTTCGTTTTCAATAATTTTCTTTTCTGCATTTTTTGTTCGAAACTTTCTTAATTTATAGAATTTTTTTTAATATCTAAAATTTATAAACTTTCTTTTAAATTTCTAAAATTTATAAACTTTCTTTTTTACATAATTTAATTCTTTGCTTTACTTTTATATTAAACTCTTAAATACTATTTTAACACAAAAAATATTTCATTAAACATTATTTTGTTTATTATTTCCATTTAAGTGAATTTTATGTTGCAATTTATTTTTATCCATTGTTCTTCTTTCTTTCTTTTCCTCCTTTTCCACGTAAAAAGTGTTTTCGTTTTTGCTGCTTGTTTTTATTGTATGTTGATGTTGCATTTTTTCAATATGCATAATTGCTACAGCAAAAGTATTGGCTCTTGCTGGCTATAATGATGCTGATGATGTTGCACAAAATTTCTGTTAAAATTTATTAACGATTATTTCATTTAAAGGCATAATTATCATTGTTCGAAGTTTAATTAAATGTTAAAATTACATAAATCTACATTAAAAAAAAACCTGCAGCAATAGAGCAGCAGCCTTTTAGGAGCTGATAAAATTGAAACTAAAAAAAAACAGCATACTCGAAAGGGGCATCCTTTTACAAAAGTAATTTAATGTGTAATTATAAATATTAATGAGTGGATGGATGTATGCGAAAGGTTGTTTCGTATAAACGTTATTAATAATTAAAATAGACTATTTAAAGTAATTTATGCTAATAACAATACGAACAAGTCGATAAAAGAAAAGGCGGAGTTTTAATAGAGTTTAATTTAAAAAAAATATATTAAATAGCAGCATAATTATTATGGAAGAGTTTAAGAACTTTTTTCTTCTTTGTATACAACAACCTTTTACAACTTTCTAGTTGAATTCACACCTCATTTAGTAATTGTTACCTGTTAAAATCCTTATACATTTTGTTTAAAAATTATTATACTACAGAGTAAACGAACAGCGATTAGAGCTACAAGCGTTTGGTAGTTTTTCGTTAGATAGAGGCCAAATGTTACTTTTATGAGGCTGCTCGTTTTACCAATTTAGCAAACTAATCTTCTCGCATCATCCAGTTTACGCCTAAAAATATGCTTTCAATATTCATTATATGAATTTCACTTTAATACCTTCTAATTTGCATAATTGCAATTCAATCTTGTTTATTTTCCCTTCAAATTATTATTATTCTCTAAATATAGTAAAAAAGGTAAATAAATTTTTTATAAACTAAATTAAATACAATTAATAAAAATTTAATTTAAAGTAATTACTAGAACATATTGTTGCATTTAGCTACAAATTTAAACGGTAAGCGAATTAATATTATAAAGAGTGAAAATATGTGCATTTTAAATAGAAAAAACAAAAACCCTACAGTTTTAAACAAACATATTTTTAATTTAGGCGAAAGCTTAATGAGGCAGTTGCCATTGACCTTAGGTGCATAGGTCAGCAAAGGTCGTGTTTTTGTATCTTAATTACTGCTAACAAAAGCATAATTTATTGTGGCGCTCTTTTTCCCCACATCAGGTGGCGCTATTACATTGCAACAAAATATAAACTTGCAGCAGCAGTGTTGTTAAGAAAAAATCTTTTATTTTCTTCATCGTGTCATGCTATTTTTTAACTCCTCTTTCCCCTGTTTAAAAAATGTAACCCAATAGAAAAAAATGTATGCTTAAATAATTTTAAGAATTTTTTTATTATTTGAATAATATGTGTCTTTTAAAAAGCAATTCAAAACCCTTTGCTGTTCCTAAGTAATCTGAAAAATGGCCAGCCGTTAGTATATTTTGTATGACGTTACTACACCATTTTAGTATATGGACATTGTTTGGTTTTCCACTCACATCTATCAAGGGCTTACATCTAACATTGGTTAAACCAAAACTTAAAAAACCCGTTACCAGATCTGCGGAGAACTGCACAACGAAATTGTATCAGCCAAAGAAAAAAAAAATCTAAACTCATATACAAAATATGTTTTTGTCATAAGCACAGTTATAGTCAACTACAAATTAAATGAATATTTTATTCAAACAAAGGGTTTTTGTTAACATTTTCTATAACACGGCGGCTTTGATGCTTAAAGTTTAATACTTTATTATTTTAAAAATTAGAATCCTCTTATCACTATTAGATATGACTTTCTTTCGTCCAATTCGTTCTACGGTTACACTTTCCTAAGGTGCATAAATCAAAATGTAAGCTTTTCTCTTGCTCTTCGGTGAAATCAGCTGTATAGATTCGATGATGAAGAAAGTCATTTTAATGCTTTCGAGTGTAAATGGTAGTAAATGAAAAGGTTTAATATCTCAACAAATATATTCCACAAAAAAATTTCTGATTAAGTCGACTAAGGCCAAAATTCACAGTCATTAGTCAACTTATTTGTAGTTTAAAATAAACAACTATTGTTTAACTTATACGGATTTTTAGTGCCTTAACTAATGGCAAACTAAGAGCTGTAAATAAAATATCATTTTGCTAAACCATTGCCATTGGTTAAATAAATTAAACTGAAAATTATCTACATTTTTAACATTATTTCACAACTATTTTACGATCTGATTACATGTCATTAGCAAACACTGTTTAAAGTATCCCACTCGGTTGATTATGAATATTTAAATGTATATTTTTTTTACGTACAATTAAACGTAAATAAAATTCAATTTGTAAAAAATTATGGGTGGTGGCACAGATAATAATTATATTGGACACTTGGTTTCATACAATTTTAATTGTCATAACTATAATTAATGTTTTTGCAATATCTACACAAATGCACTTAACACGCACACACACACACAATTACAAGGATTTTCGAAAAATACCCTGCTGTTCTGGCAAACTGAATGCGAATTTACTGTAATAAAAAATAATACATACAAAATTAATTAAAAAATTAATAATTAATAAATCGTATTTGCATTAAAAATAATTAAAGTTTTTTTTTTTAAATAACCTAAATAAAAAGATGTTATTAATATAAAGCCCCATCCAGTTGTCACATAGAAGCAAATGCATATTTAACTTCTCCCTAAAATTTGTACCTTTGTAAAATTTTCAAAGAATTTTTTGTAAATGAATGTTTTTAATGACTTAAGCTAAATTATTTAAAAAGAAACTGTTAATACTTTTTTCCCTTTATAAACCCTTTAAAGCTTAAAATTTTTATTTATTTACTACTTCTAGGGCAACGCTTTTCAATTGACTAATAGGAGTCAAGAAAGGAAAGAATTTTTTTAGATCATAATTTTATATTCAAAACAATTCCCTTCATAATATTATGAACTACTTTCTAGTTTAAAATTTCATTTTGAGTTATTAAACAGGTTGAAATGTTTGTATAAACATATGTACACATTTTTCTACATACACATATGCAGTAGGGGAGAGTTGAGAAAGAAAAACATTTCAACAAATAGGATTAAAAACGCGCCAAACAGTTGACACTGCACTTTTGTTCTCTCTTGCAGCAAAGAAAGTAAAAACATTATTGTTGTTTTTTTTATTAAAAAAAAAAAAAAATACAGAATAATTAAAGTTAATGTAATTAATAATTATTGCTATTATTTGCGTAATAAATGAAAAACCATTACAAAAAAGCTAAAAGAATTTTTGTAAATATTTTTTTATCAAATACAGCAACAAAGTAAACAACATAATTATTAACGACAAACAAAAGTTAAAAACATAATTGGCTTGACTTTTACGAGAATTAAAAATAAAAGTTTTAAAGAATAAAAAAAAAACATTTAGGGTAATCACAGTTTAGATGTAAAAAAAATAGGAAATTGCAATAAAATGAAAACATAGTTTTAGGCGGAAAACTATTTAAAGTTGTTTAGGGATTTAATGGTTTTCCGTTTTACTATTAAACTAGAAAAAAAGCAACCAACTTTTTTAAATATTTTTCTCAAACCTGAACTACTTTTATAATATAGTTGTTTCTTAAATTATTTGTTTTAATAACAACAAATATAAAAACTTTACTTATTTAACCCTTTTTTTGTTATTGTTCAAATACAATGTATTTTTATTAACATATTTGCTTTTATTAATGATATATTTTTTTTAAATTGTTCTTGCTTTTATTAACTAAACAAACAAACATTATTTACAAAGTTATTTTGTCAATGACTTGTAATAATAAATTTTATTATTTATATTAATATATTAAAATGTTAAATAATTTTTTTTTATAACTACTATATGCGATAGTGATTTTTATATAGACAAACATTACTAAGTATGTAATTTATTTTTTTTTATATCGAAAATTTTTATTAATTAAGCAAATAAATAATAATTAAAACAGAATCATTAATTAAACCATTAGTTAGTCAAAACATCAGCAGAAAAAAAAATATGCTAAATGAAATATGTTAAAACTAATTAGTATGGGAAAAAATTGTATTTGTTTAATTATATTTGAAAGGATTTCATTTAATGTGGGAAACAAAAAAACTTATATAAAAAGAAAAATTATTTTAAAAATGTTGTGTCAATGAAGAATAAAAGTTTGCAATAAGTAAAAAATTTATCGAAAAAAATAAAATACAGGTTGTTTCAAGCAGACGTTTTATATTTTGCCATTTTAACAGTTGTCACGAGTCAAGCTGTAACTACTTGACAGATGACAAGTAAAAACTAGGTTATTTTTTAAAATGATTCAGGTTAGGTTAGGTTAAGAAGGGTGGTGGTGAGCGAGCAC
>NDXZ01013094.1:12615-22695 GCA_003055125.1 Paykullia maculata
TATCAAGTGTCCCTAGATACCAAACAGTTTCTATGCTGCAATTCTTTTGTTCTACAACATATCAAACATTATTTATAAACAGCCAGACTATGAAAAATTATTACAGATCGGCTGCCTGTCTGGGTCAATGGCTGCTTCTTTGCCCAGGAATAAAGAAGCAATCTTAACTCATATAAGTGTGTTCGTTGTGGCATCCATCAACTACAAACACTTAATGCGTAATTTTATGTTGCCTCTAAATTTAGATTGAACCATTTTATATTTTTTTCAATTAGAAATTATGAAGAGAGATTAGCAAATGAACGTGTTAGAAGTGTGAAGAGATACATACTTACATTTATACATACATACATTCATGAATGCATATCTACGTGCCCACATAATTAAAGAAGAAAAACAGAAAACGATAAAGAAACAATTAAGAAATAGAAGTGTTTGAAATGCGATTACTTGCTGTTAACGATGCTCTTAAGTGTTTGGCTAAATTATAAGAATGCGTTAGATTCAATGAACAAGATGGTGCCACCACCATCGATCGTTCCGTTTGTTTTGTTCTGCATTGTGTGAGTCTTGTGTTTTATATTAAACTGTAGACTACTTCACACACACTTGTTGATATTTTAAAGAGAATGAGAGGAAATTTGTTCATTTAAAAATAAGTTGTGACGATTATTAAATGATTTTTTTACTTTGTAAAATATAAAAACTAAATCGATTTTCTTTGCTCTAGTAAATAGATTTTAGTAAAAATGAAAATCGTAAAGTTTAGGAAGTGAACATATTCTTAAATATTTTGTTGGACAACCCTTATTTTTGACAACTTTCGCCAGTCTTTTCGGTATACTTTGTATTAAACGTTGGCATGTTTGCAGAAAGATGTTTTCCCAGCTTTGCTGCACCAGCGATTCATCATTATTTTGTGGATTTTTTATTCTTGAGATCTCTTTTTTTAATTGCCCATAAGTTTTTAGTTGGATTAAGATCAGGACTTTGGGCAGAGAAACAAGTCGAGGAAAAGTTTTCGGCGGCGGCGGCTGGACAGTTTTTAGTCGGCGGCGGCTCAAACAAAATGAAAACGGCGGCTCAATCAGTTGTTAGCGATACATTTTTCAAAAATAAAATTTTTATAAATTGTAAATTTTTTTTTTAATTTTGTAAAATTCATCATCTCTGTTGGGGATGAGCCGATTTAAGCTGATGTGTTCGGCGGCTCTCCTGAGCTGTTTTGAGCCGACATAAACGGCGGCGGCGATAGTGCATAAAATATAGTCGGCGGCGGCGCGCCGTCGGCTCTGAGCCGATCGGCTTGTTTCTCTGCTTTGGGGTCCAAAACATTAATATTTTGATCCGAAAGCCAACACTTCACTAACCGTGAAGTGTGCTTTGGGTCATTATCATGCTGGAAAATGTAATGGACAGGCATATTCTCAAAAGAATAAGGTTCCATTATATTTTCCAAAATGCTTTAATATTGATATTGATCCAATATTTCCTGAACTAGTATAATTTGACCCACATAGCTTCAAGAAAAGGCACTCTAGACCATAATAGACCCGCCACCGTGTTTCGCCGTTTTCACAGTGTACTTGGGGTCTAAGGCTTTACTTGGAGGACATTTTACATACGTTTTCCGTCAGATTTAAACAAATTAAACGTGGAGTCGTCACTTCAAAACTCTATTCCAGTAACGTTTATCTTTTTAAAGCATTTCTCTTGCTTTCTAATATTTTTTTTTAAAGACATGCGGTTCTCTATGTGCAATGTACCTACGAAGTCCCGACTCTTGTAAGCGCCTTCTTATTGCCCGTGTATATTTCTAAGTGAATTTGCTGCCCAATTTCAGCCTTTATTTCAAGTGAAATCAAAAATGGGTTTCTCTTACTGGCCCCACAAATAAGTTAACCTTCTGCTGGAGTGGTCTTTTTAGCCCTATGCTTCATGGCTGGGCTTAAAACCATTTTGGTTTATTGTACAAGTGAATTGCAAAAAAATAAAATTTTTTTGGAGCAAGAAAATCTTTGTGTACAAGCCGACATTGATAGTTTTTTAATTGATAACACTGCACAATGGACTCCCTCATTTTTAGAATATATGAATTATTTTTGCTCATTTTAGAAATTAAAACGTATTAAAGTTATTAAAAGTTAATTACAATCACTTTCACTAATAGATCAAACAAAAAAAAAATTAAAACCGAACGTTTCTAATTACGTGGCCAACCAAAAGCAACTACTTGAGAAATAATTGAAAATTTTTTTAAAAACCGAACTTTGAACTTCATGTTTTGCATCAAAAACAATGTTGATTACCTACTCGTCAAGTACCGGTACTTAACTTACAATCTAGGCCTTAAAAAAAGTTGCACTTCGATTTTATTTCCTTAAAATATCAAGTGGTCACCGTCATTCTTGATAACAATTAGGGACCTTTATACAGCATTTCCAATCGGTTTAATCGGAATTTTGAGCGATTTTTTTAAAGTCTTGCCATTAATATACAAATTCTGCACTAAATTGAAAGCACTAAGAAGTAGAAGAACAACCGAAAACAAACAATTATTAAAGTTTATCTTACTTTGATTGCTTTGAATCTACACCGTTGTTGCACACACCATTTTATGGTTATTTATAATATTTTATGGTAATTTATACCATTTAATATAAACACAATATAAAAAACTCAATAGGAAAAAGTCAGGAACAGTTAAATTAGGCGATCTTGCCGGCCACTAAAAATTGCCAAACGAGACATTGGACTAATTGAAAATGCGTTGTGCGTGAGATGTGAGTACAATTGTAACGTCTTGTTGAAACCTTATGTCCCCCAGTCACAATTCATCAACTTGCGGCAATAAAAATTTATTAAATATTCCTCTGTATCGCAATATTACTATCATCCATAGTGTGTAACAGTGTTTCTTTAGGCGTCTTTAAAAAAAAAACAAGGCCCCATGACAACTCCGGCGTAAATGCCGCATCACGAATTGACTTTGGTTGGATGTGAATGATACGTGGATGGTTTGCCTACGTATCCTTTTAGATGAAAATGGGCGTCGTCGTTGAGGTTTCGAGGTTCAGGTCAAGTATGAGTAGTATAGATGCGACTGGCGGTTTAGGAACAGTAGCTGATGAATTGCCTGCAACTTGTATAAAAGCATTTTTAGGTCTTTCGCCAAAATTCGATACAGAGATGTAACGCCCAATAGCGTAGAATGTCGGCGGCGTATTCGTAACATTTTTAGCAACAGCGACAATATCTCGTCAGAACGAGCGCTATGAGGTTTTTCAGCACTACTGTTATATTATGCGCTGTTCCAGACTCTTCGAGGTAAGCTGCTAAATGCCTAAGAGTTTTACTAGTTTACTAGGCTACAATTACTGAAGAATTATTTCGCATAAAACAGTCATGAGTATTTCGCGTTCTTAAGGAGTTTAGCGTTCCATGGCCATAACTTTTATGAACTTAAAGCGTAGAATGATTTACCCTTATAATAAATTAATTAAAAGAATTGTTGCCTTCTATAGAAGGAAAATATAATAAATGAAATATTTGTCAAGTTATAATTGGGGTATTCACAAGCAACTTATGATATCATATTGTCTTATGTCCTAAAATTTTAAAATGGTTTAAGTTCTTTGTTATTGCCTTTTCTGTTTGGCTAAGGATAGTTAACGACAGCACATTAAACATAGCAATCAGAGTCATATTATTTAAGGATACTTTTAGTATAAAAAGTAGCTTAAACCATTTTAAATTTTTGGGGCATATGACATATAAGTGGCTTGTGACTCCCTCAAATATTTAACCACTAATTGAAACTTAAAATGTTTGGCATCGAAGAAGGGTAAGTGGGAACCCCTCAAAGAAAGTTAATACGTTATATGAAATTTTTAACGAGCTACAATCGACTACACAGCCTTCAAAAAATAGGAGGAGACAGTGGCGTACTCATACAATGGGAAAACGTTTCCTGACATACTTGTGGTGCAGTTACCATTACACTTTAACCTTTAACTTTTTATGTATCGTTAGTTTGATTTAAAACTTCTTAAAAGGGCACAAAAAATAAAGACTAGATACAGTAGTAGGAGCAGTAACACCTCTATTTAAAGTTCTGAAAAACTTATTTTCGACCAGCAATGTGCTCCAGGCTTAACTCTTCGTACATCTATTTTTAGGATAATATTTAAGATTCGCCGCAGCAATCAAACAAATATAACAATCTAAGTTGTTTTATTTGAAAGATATTTAAAGGCCGTCATTAAGAGCTTGTTGAAAAGTTGTGCTCTCCAGCTGATGCACTTGTGTGATTTCTATATCAAAGTGCCAAAGATTACATATTTGAGTTTGGCCATAAAACAAAACAACAATCAAAAAATTAATGCAATTACACAAAACGATAATTATACTATCAAATATTGAAGGTCTTAAAATCGTTAGTGTCTGTGTGTGTGTGTAATCGTGAAGCCAAAACAAAATATAAAAAATACTATGACAGAGTCACAGTCAACATATACAGCAGTCAGTCAGTGACTGTGAAATAAGAAAAAAAATTTAAAAAAGAAGTAGAAAAACTCAAGAAAAGTGGTAGTTAATCAAATGCGAACGAAACAAATTACAAAAAAAAATGTAAAAAGATAATAATGAAGATGTGAATGCAACAATGAGCAGATTTGATATTAAAATTAACCGCTTTATGGCAAACTCTAATGCTTTTCTTAATGCACACGCTTCAACACAAATGATGGTAACATATTTTTTTGTATCAGGGATGACATACATAGTTGGTGTAATTGTACTTTTTTTCTGGTACAATTAAAACCTAAAAAGTACAAGGCTGGATGGCACATGAATGGCTTATTTAAAACAATTTTTAAATGCTACCAGATTTGAGCCTTTTTTTGATTATTAGTTTCACAAAATGCGACCGATATTTTATATATTTCAAACAAAAACAAAAAGTTTTAATTTAATTCTGACTTACTGAGTGCAAAAAACCTATACAGCCCTACTATGGTTGACGTTGTCATGTCGATTGTCGTCAAATACGACAGAAAAACGACATTGGCGTATTTTACACAAAATACCAAAAACTTAAAAACAACTACGACAACGCTGATGGCTAATAGTTTCAACCTAAATGGTATTAATATCGTTTCATCACAAACAAAAATGATTAGAATAATCGCAAGGTCCTTATAAGAAAGGAAACCAATTTTTAAATCCATCCCTAATGTCAGCTGCAGAACATTTTTACTTAAAGCCACATATTTAATAAAAATATTAGTTTTTTATCATATAAGTTTTAATATATTAAGGGCCATTAATAAACTAATCGTTTTACTGAAACACTTAGAAAAAACCTTTGAAAACCGCCGTTTAAATTTATAAACATCCGTCGAAAATATAATTACTTATACTTAAAGTATGTTAACCCAAACGAGAATCATACTACTTAGTTTAAGTGGCTCCTAACCTTTTTTTTGTTTAACAGAAACACTTAAAAAACATTAAGAGCCGGTTTGAAAACCGACGTTTGAATTTATAAACATCCGTCGAAAAGATAATTACTTATACTTAAAGAATCATAACCCAAATGAGAATTATAATAACTTATTAAAGTGGCTCCTAACATTTATTTCAGCGAAAATGTATACAGCATTTATATATTTTTAGATACCGACAAATAAATTATTACGTTTCACAATATAATCTTGTTATTAGCGAACTACTTCTAAGGAATGCAGATGGTATTTAATACTCATTGAAAAGTATGTTATTGAGTAAGAGCAATTCATTACCCAGTTTTTGCTGGGTATGTATGTGTATTCAACCCAACTGTAAAATTGTTTGACCTAAATAGTTAAAGTTTTAGTTAAAAGTTAAAGTATTAGCACAAAGTAAATAGGTCAGTGGCATGGTGTAGTGGTTAGAGCGTCAAACTTAAAAATCGAAGTGCCCCGGTATAAATCACGGCAAAGGAAAAAATCAAAGAAAGGTCAGCACCACATGTACGTTTAGCGCCACCTACAAAGGGGGAAAATATGGCAAAATGATAAAAATGTTCAGCAAAATCCACACACTACTTAGCAACGATATGCACCACCACACCACAGCAATTTATTTGCCAATTTATTTCTCAGCATCCCAACTGTATAAAAATAACCAGTTATAATTTAACTTCTTGTAAGTAAATTTGTATGCTTGGGTAATGAATTCTTGGTCAACTCAAACATAAACAACTTGTTATTTACCCAAATAATAGCTAGTGTTTAACATTATGCAATGTTACTTGCTAACTTACTAGGTAAATAGAGCTTTTGCTGGAAAAATACAATGCTAATGGCTCAAATGTTTTAATTCCAAGCTTTAAAGCAAAAGACGTCATTTTTTTGAAGGTCAGGTTGCATGAATTAAGAAACCTATTTTTATGTCCATCCCTAATGTCAGATGCAGAACAATTTTTTTGGATTTCTTTAATTGAAGTTTAGCGTAGGGGAAAAAGGAAAGATTTCGGGTAGATGTAGAAAACTTGTTTTCCTTTTTTTTGTTTAGAGTATAACAGAAACAAATATAAAAAAAACCAAAAGGACTGAAAAGGCGTTTTTCTTAATCATTTCTAACCTTTAAAACTTATTTGGGTTACATTTTTAACAATAATCAATTACTATTATACAATTTCAGTGCAATTTAATTTGAAAAAGGTACAAAATTATATACATAGCCAAAAAGTACTCGGTTTAAACTTCATATACCATCCCTGCTACACATTTTTTTATTAGAAAGTTTTTGCCGTTTTTTTCTTGCGTCTTTTGGGAGATCTTTTACAATTGTTTGTGCTATAATTTTATGTTTTTACGTTTCTTTTGCTATTTGATCGAGTTTCCAGTGCATGACTTAAATACAACAGTAACAGCAAATATAAAAATATAATTTCAAAAAAAAAGCCATAAATAATACTTAATGAATGAGTTTATAACGTTACTACGCGGCCGCATATTTGTTTTTATTGAAATGTTCGATTGTATTTTCGAAACACTGTTTACTTGTTGCATTTCAATGCCCACCCTATATTTGTTTTATTTTGAAACCTTTAGGATGCTTAAATATAATAAGGGGAAATTTTTGGTTTTAAATTTTAGGACATATGCGTCTAAAAAATGTAAGTAGTTTAAGCATTTTCGGCTTGTTGGAAGCAAAATGTCGTTTCAAATACTGCACAAGATATATATTAAATATTTTAACTTAGAATAAAGAGCTTGATCCCGATTTCGAGATCGCGAAATAAACGTAATTAATATATAACTTTTTAATTAAAAAAATATATATTAACTAGTTTATTTTGCCGTCTGACCTGCAATAATTACACCTGATCATTACCGATTTCATTTCAATAATTTATTTATTTCGATTTATTTCAAAATATCTTTACTGATTCCAAAAATTCTTTTTAGATTTACTTTTTACTGCGAATACATTTGTAACGTTTAAAAATTTTTAATTTCTGAGAGCCAGCCTCTTATTTTTTTAATAAATCTTAAAGTTTTTAATCGAGTTTTAAATATAGATTTTAAAACTAACTAAACATTTTGGAATAATCTAAAAATACCAAATTTCTTTTATTTTAATTAAAAAAATTTGTGAGCAATTTCATTTTGGGTTGTTTAACAACCAAAAAATTCTCAGCTTAAAAGTAAAAATGTCAAGAATATTAACGCTTAATATGTTTTTGTGTTAACGAAGCACTTTTAAATAATAACATATACATAAATTATTGTTTCAAGTATATTTTACTTTACCTTTCTTTAAAGAAATGTAAAAATCTACAAAATCGTTTAATATTTGCGGAAATTACTAGGCCATTGCCAATAAAAACTTATTTAATAAAAAATCAACAAGAATTCAAGTTCAAAACAATTGTACCTTCTCTCGTTGAACGCTTTGTCTCGACATTCAGTAAAACAAAGATGTTAAGAACTATAATAAACAGCAGCAAAAACTCAATAAAGTTTTTCACAGAACATAAAATATATATGTACATGTAACATATACATACATATGCACATACATACAGTCAACGGGGCAGACTGACAGACAACCCAACTAAACCACCTAAATTTGTACTTTTTGCAAATCAACTTAAAACGGTGGGCTGCAAGAACTAGTGTTAAATTATTTTTAGTACAAAGCACGAGCAGCAGTTATGTTTGTATGTATGTATGTATGCATGTATTATACAAAAAGTAAAGATATAAATAAATAATACTAGTTTATTGTAGGGATGGGCAAATGTAAAAAAATATCGATATTTTTTAATATCGATCTCGGTCGATATATATCGTTTTCAAAATATTGATATATCGTTATATCGATGTCTTTAGTAAATTCATAAAATACAGGAAAAACAAACTTTTATAATAAAAATGCAATTTTTTATTAATGTTTAACTGTTTACATAGAAACTTATGTATAATACAGAAAACTATATTTGTGGTTAAACTACCCAGCAAAAACTGCGTAATGCCTTGTTCTTACTCAATAATATACTTTTCAATGAGCATTACATACCATCTGCATTACTAAGAAGTAGTTTTCAAATAACAAGATTAAAATGTGAAACGTAACAACTTATTAATCAGATAACTACTAAGAAATAAAGTCTGCATACACCTTGGTTGAAAAAATTGTTAGCGGTCACTTTAATTAGTAATTATGATTCTCATTTGGGTTAACATACTTTAATTATATATGCGACAGATGTTTATGAATTTCATGATGGGTTTCAAACCGACTCTAAAAGTTTTTTCTAAGTGTTTCTGTAAAATGTAAAGTACAGAAGTAACAAACCTCAGTTTGTTTTTGGCAAGCCTAATATAATACGTTATTGATAATGAGTTCTGTAAATACAATCAATTAAATATGTATTTTAATTATTAAAAGCAAGTAGTTATAAAATATTTTAAAATGAATTACTTATTCAATTCCTGAGTTATAATCTAAAGGGCTGCTTTATTCATTTATATTAAGTAGTTACTTAATGGCATTAAAGTATTGACTTTACCCCTATTTGTAAGCAAGGGTGATAATGACTTATTAAAGTCCCTATTTGTAAGCGAGCGTGGTAAGTACTTGCCTCTAATGACATCGCCGTGTTAAAGTAACGGGTTAAATGCCAATTAGTAAGTAGTAGTACAAAGCAATGCAAGTTTTTGCTGGGTACGAATTAAGGCGCTGTGTTAATTAAACCAGTTATTATCACATATTGACATAAGCAGCACCCTCTGTTTGATGTGTTCACCTGTTAAACGGCTTCTACTATCGGGTACTGTCAGATTTACCGCTAAAGCAAATATTTTCGATGACACCAAGGAAGCCTGACAAACTACATATCTAACGGTGATTTAAGAAAGAACAGGCGTGAAATGCTGGACACACACAACTTGCCATGGTTAATGCTTTGTTAAAAATACGTTAAAAACAAACTAATGTATTCGAAACATGATCCACAAGTTATGCAAATTAGAACAGCTAACGCTGAATACACACCAACTATAAAACTGTATATACAAATTTTAAATTTTCACACTTGGGAGTTATGGATGTAAATAAAATCTTGCAAATACCTTCAATGGAATCAAATTAAAAGCGCGTTTATTCGATCAAGACTGTGACGGGAAGATTTTTTTACAAATTAAGAACATAAAATACAAAACCAGAGTAAAAAAATATCGAAATTTAATTGCAAGAAAAAATATTGACGAAAAATATCGATATATTAATATATATCGATATATTTTGCCCAACTCTAGTATGATGAGTAAGTAAATGTTATGCAGCTTTTGTAATAAACTTTAGCTCTAAGTTCAAGGTAAATAAGAAGTACAAGCTGGAAAAAGGTGTTGCAATATTTTATACGTGGAGAAAACGAATGTTAATATTAAGAGATAACTATTTTTAATAAGGGATTTGATTTGATATGATGTTTAGGTTAATTACAAAATAAATTTTAATCAGGTTTAACTAGCAAACTAGTTTTTAGCGCCAGACTAAGAACTGTAAAATTTTAAAGATTTGCTTAAT
>NDXZ01013100.1:9178-19393 GCA_003055125.1 Paykullia maculata
ATTTTAGCGATCGTTCCTTCTAAATCCGATCGATCCTTTTTAAATGCCATAAACATGTCATCACGTTTTGTTATTATTTCCTACTTATTAGAATTTTTTTTTAATTTACTTTACAATTATCTTAAATCACAATTAAATTTTTAGATAGATACATAAAAAACAGCAGCTAGATATGTTTACATAAATATTTTAGAACTGCTTGTTTAAAAAGTAAAATATAAATTTTTTTTTTATTAAACTTAAAAAAGAAACATTAAAAAACGTATGTAAAAGAAATTTACAAGTTCTATATTACTTCTCTATCTTTATTATAAATGTGTGTTGTTTAATTTTGTTATTTATTATTATATTTAAATTTTACAATATATTAAGGATAAAATAATTGATTAATACAAAAAAAAAACTAAATTATATACATGTATATTTATTAAACTATATTTACTATTAATATTATTATAAATAAAAAAATAAATAACCGAAATTGAAAAGAGCTCTTTCAACGGGACTTTTTTTTAAATAAATAAACATGGTATGAAATTAATATACAGTTAATGGAAAAGGCATTCTTTAAAACAACAATTAAACAATAAAAAAAATGAAAATTGAAAGATTAACAAAAAATAAACAACAACTTAAAAGACAACCATATAATGGTTCCGTTTTGAAATACATACATATAAATTATTTTAAATAACAATAATTAAGGAAATGTTTAAAAACCGATTTATCTTTAACGATAAAATATATAAACAAAAAAATATTTAAAGAAAAACAAACAAATGCTGTCTCATGTTGGAATATTAATTATATATTATACACCACCCCTACTAATTATAAAAATATATATTATATATACTAATAACTTACTTACCTACCTATTTAAACAAATAAAACAACAACAATAATATTTATAACAAATACCACACAAAAAAAAACGCAAAGAAAAAATATTAAAATAAATAAATAATACCAAGGAAAGATATTACACAGAGTTTCGGCAAGGATTATCCTTAATTTATTAAGCCTCTTATATACATATTCGTATATTAAATACTATTAAAAAATGTATAATTAAAATTTGCAAAATGATTTTTTGTCCTTTTATTTTTAGAAATTTAAAAATAACATGAACTCAAAACAATAATAATTGTAATTGCAAAAAATAAAACAAAAAAATACTACAGTTATATTTATTATTAATACAAAAGACAAAAAAATAAATTATATTATTATAAAAGCAAAAACTACATAAAATATACATAATTACTTATTAAAACTTCATAAAAACCTTTTTAAAATGTTCACACTTTTTACCAACTCATATATTTTTTTAAGAAGGCTAATTTCTCATGAATTTCCTTTCATACTAATAAGAAAAATTATTCACCCCTATCGTGAATACATTTTCCCTTAAATGTTTTCCCTCTTTCCCAAAACTGCAATCGAAATATGTTCCCTTTTTTGTATTAGTTTGTTCACTTTGTTTAGTCTGGGGAACAAAATTTCACATTTGGAAACAAAATTTCACATTTTATTCACGAAAGGGGTGATTATTCAAATAGAAACATTTAAAATTCAAATCAATGTAAATTTAACTTCTTAAATATCACTGGTAAGTTATATTGAAGGAAAAAAAAACATCTTTTGGAGACTGAAAACTACTGGAAAATTCTACATTGAAAGGTACCGTTTTTATCATTTTAAAAAATTAATAAATTTAATAGTTTTTTAAAATGCTAGTAAAAAATTTTTTCAGTGGCAGCTCTGTTTATACGAGTCACTTTGCAAGTTTGTTTGAACAACTAAAAAAAAAACAAATAATTATTCTTTTTTTATTTATTTTTTCAGAAAAAAACGCAATTATAGTATAGTTTAAGCATAAAACGAATTTAGTTACATTATTTATTAGGTGGCAAGTGTATATGTATAAATAAGTTTGTCATTTACGTTTGTAATTTCTACAATATTCACTTGCGACCCTATAACGTATATAAGTTTTAAGTCCTTTTAGAATTATTCCCAAAAAAACCGATACTGAAAACTGACAAACCATCATTAACCGGCAAAGATAAAATCAAAAAAGGCGACTACCTTTTTTTAAACAAAAATTATTTATATTTGTGAGTAGGACAAACAATTTAGCCGTACGCAAAGGCTTTTATTAAAATAAGTTTCCTTTTAATATTATTTCACATGCTCTCCCTTCATATACACATTTTAAGCATTAAAAAAAAAACAGCAAAATCAAAAACAAACGTTTGAAATAAAATGTTTTTATCACTTTAAATTAAATGTTACTCTTAAATGCTGTTAACAGAATTAAGTTTAAATTTAATTTTATATTGATTTGAAAAAAATATCAAAGACTGCCTTTTTTATAATTAGATATCACACGATCTTAGAATTAACCTCGTATTTACTGAAAAATATTTGAAGAATAGTATGTTCTCAATTTGATGATAAATTTAGTTCCCATACACATAAATATCTGCAAATATGCTTTAAAATATATTTGAGAAATATTATTTTGTTCATGTTTTATTTGAATTTATGTATTTAGGCGTTAAGGAAAAATAATTTTTGAAAATCAATTTCTATTTTTTGAAACTTAAAAAAACTGGCGTACAAAACGTTATTTACTACAAAATTAATATCACTGCGTTGCGTGAAATTTCAATAGGTAATTTTCGCTGAAACCGGATAAGTTTGTTTACATTTTCTTTATAAAGTTAGTGACGTTTTAAGCCATTGGGTATAGAGATAGAACAGTTTTTTGTATATGCAATTGGACAGCTAAGCCACAATAGAAATATCAGCTGGGCTTTAAATACCACTACACGATCACTGTCTAGTATATGTTTTAGTAAAAAAAAGCTGATGTTGTTAACGATAATATTCAGGGATGGAAAGGTTTATAAGATCTTACCATTTGACTAATCGTAAAATGATTAAATCAATCATGATTATTACACAAAATAAAATAAAACTCAACATATTCCTTTTTTCACACATTTAATATAACTTCGAAAATATTCACCTTAAATCTGCTAATTTTATGTGAATAAAGTAAGCTACTCTCTGTATAAAATTCTATACGAACAACAAGAGTTTAATGTATCAGTCAGTAAAATTTTTTTAATGTGTCTGTATTTTAAAAATATTTAACGCTTTGTCAAACACAAGTTCTAATTGTCACTTAAGCACCACATAGGTCTGTCTAGACCCATTTTATTTGACTGTGTTTATATAAAAACTTTATTTTTCTTATATTTTAACAGATATATTTTTGACCTTGTTATACCCTTCATAAGATTTGGCATCTCCGAATATAGCGCTTTTACTTATTTTTCTTCTCAGTATATGTATGATAGACTACTTTAATAACTGTAAATATCGAAACAATAAGTAAAAAAATTGAATAAAAAGAAAAAAGTTTTTAACAAGGTAGTATTTCTTTTTAAAATATACGAGGAGGTGATGTTTATACCAAAATATCGTTAGTGCTAGTATTTTTATACACACTTACAGCTAACAAAATTTCAGGAGAGTACCTAAAATTTCAAGTCCGTGTCTATTTTATAAATACACTAAAATTAAATTTATACTTTGAAAAGGCCTGATCAGACTAATATATATAGGTATATTTAGGTAAAGGTACTTATATACATTTGTATGTATGTACATATATTGGACCTGTAACAAATTCTGATCTAATATTTTTTGCTGTTTTTGTTGTATCTGATTAAAACCTTTTATTATTTTTAAAAGAGATTAAGTAACATTAAACTTTATGAAAAAAAAAAATTTATAAAAATATTTTAATTTCAATAGGCCAACTAATTACATGTTTTTGATTTTTATAAATTCCAAATTGTTGGGACAATCAAGACATTGAACAAACTTGCGAAAATAATTTTTTTTTGTAAATAACTTGCATGAAAAATTTTAATTTCTTTTCATATAAAAAATTACGTCAAACACGAACATGTGTATGTGTATGGGCAATAAACGAAAGTTATTTGAAGTTCGGTACTGCCAAATAATTTTTTTTAACATGTTTGTTAATAAATTAATCCATTAGTTTTACATACAACATAGTATTATTATAAATAAGTATGTAAGCACATACTTATGTACATATGTACATATACACCTCTGCATGCTATGTGGATTCAAGTGTCGCGTTGTATTTTATTCTATCTGGGGCACTACTAACTTGCATACATTAACATATCAAATACAAAGTTATTTTATAAAAAAAGAAATGGCTAAAGTTTTCACCGGACAAATTATTCATACCAAATCATTGAATGAATTCATTTTGTATACTAATGGTTTTGTGGCAGTAAATGAAAATGGCAAGGTAAGCAAACAATCTTAATATGTACAAAGATGGAAAATTATAATTAACTCTTCCACAGATTGTTGGAGTTGGCGACAAGTATACTTCATGGCTCGCCAGTAAGCCAGACTTTCCTTCTCAAGCTGAATTAATAAACCTTAATAAGGAACAATTTCTTATGCCCGGCCTAATAGATTGCCACATACATGCACCGCAAGTGGCACAAATAGGCTTAGGTTTAGACATGCCCCTGTTGGACTGGTTAAATACTTATACATTCCCTTTAGAGGCAAAATTTGATGATCAAGAATTTGCTGCCAAAGTTTATAAAAAAGTTGTGGTAAGTAAAAATGAGTACACCTACTTAGGTAGTACCTATATATTTTAAAACAGGTATTAATTATTGAAAACTTATTGACAAGGTAATATCTTAAGCAAAAAGCCACAATTGAAAATTATTATTATTTTTAAATTATCGTTATTTAACCAAAAATAGTTTGTTATTTTTCAAACCAAAACATAAAACTCAAAAATTGCAATCATTATACCTAGTTCTCGGACAAAACTTATAACTTAATTGCTATACCCACATATCTATATACATTCATACATATGTATATGCATGTTATGCGTTGTTATCACTGATAACCCTCACAAAGTCAGTTTTCTGTATATAAAAAGATTCTGCTATACCTGCCTAAATAAATACTTAAATACATGTGAGTACGTACTATAAAAAATGGCAATAAATCCTCTGTTGTTTTATATTTTTTAAGTTATTAAGTTATCACAAGGTTAAATGGATAAATAGACAGACAGACATGTCTTGTTTGACTCGGGTAACTTATCTGAGCCAACAGAATAATTTAGGATGGGTGTGAGTGATTTTTTTTTTGGCGTTATAAACATCAGCATGAACGCACCTATGTATGGTGATCTAGGGTGTAAAAATTTAAATATGTATTTTGAATATTTGTGAATAGTTAAATTTATAATCGGCCTACGTAGACCTCTCATGTACATATGTTCAGAATTTTTTCATATTTTAAGGAATCTACCATTAAAAGTGGCACAACCTTGGCCTCCTACTTTGGCACTAACAACAAGGACAGCACCTTAATTTTAGCCAAAGAAGTTGTTAAACAAGGACAACGCGCTCTAGTGGGGAAAGTATGTTCTAATTGTAATAGTTCCGAATTTTATGTGTAAGTTTAAATGTTTTACATACATAAATACATACACATTTGATCAAATATGTTCTATTATTATTATTTCTATTATTAAATTTATTTATAATCTATTAGTAAATTCATATTGCAGTGAGAAAACTAAAGACTCTATTGAAGCCACCAAGGAATTTGTTAATGATATAAAAAATATAAACTCTAACTTGGTGAAACCTATAATTACACCCCGATTTGCTATAAGTTGTACAATTGAGTTGATGAAAAGCTTAGGCGATATAGCGAAAGCTCACAGTTTACATATTCAAGTAAGTATTAAAAATTTTAGTAAAAAATATAGCGAGCAAACATTTTTCAAGCGGTTAAAGCAAGGTTTTGATATTCTGATCAGCGATTTAAAATTGTAAACTTAAACTCTAATGATTTTTCCTAACATTTTATAACGATATACCCTTTTCTTTTTTACAAAACACCTGAAATTGGAATAAAAAAATTATAAAATTTTTGGGTTAATGTTAGATAAGATTAGATAAAAATAAGATTAAATTATTTATTTTGTAATTAAGTAATCTTGTAAAAATGTATCTAATTTTAATCTCTAAATCAAAAACTTGCTTAAATTGTTTAGAGAAAAAATTAAATTTAACGATTTATTTCATATTTTCCATATTTCCATTACATTTTTAGAGTCATATTAGTGAAAGTTTGGCGGAAATTGATTTTGTAAAAACCATTTACTCTTGCTCTTATGCACAAGCCTATGATAATGCAGGACTTTTAACAAATAAGGTAATGTTCTACATACGATAATTATTTATTGGTATTTAAAATAATGAAATATATTTTTTTTTAAACATTTTTCATTTTCAGACTGTTATGGCACATGCTGTCCATTTGGAAGATGAAGAAATTGAAATATTTAGAAAGACAGGAACATCTGTGGCCCATTGCCCTGCCTCTAATAACATGTTGAGTTCAGGGCTTTGTGATGTTTTACGTTTAATTAAACATGGAATTAAAGTTGGATTAGGAACAGGTAAAATTCATAATTTTGAATTTCAATATTTCTATTTATATTTAATATTTTTACCCCCATCCTGTAAAAGACGTATCTGGTGGCAATTCAATATCCATACAGGATACCATTCTGCGTACTCTGGATGTTTCTCAGCACCTAAACTTTATTAAAAAACAAGATATTAAAGGAAGTGGCAAGTTACCATTCAGTAAAGACAATGAAGCTTATATTCCCTTAAATTACAAACAGGGCATTTATTTAGCTACGTTAGGTGGCGCTGAGGCCTTAGCTCTCGATACTGTTTGTGGTAATTTTGTTGAGGGCAAAGAATTTGATGCTTTAGTTATAGATACCAGTCTATATCCTTTGCATAACTTTGGTTTCTATAATCCCGGAGAATACGCTAAAAAGTCGGATGAAGTTAAACTATTGGAGATGGTGCAAAAGTTTATTTATGTGGGCGATGATCGTAATATTGCTAAGGTCTTTGTGGCTGGCAAACAAATAAAGTGAAAAAAAACACTGTTTATTGTTGATTTTTTAATTATTTTATTATGTATTTTTATATATCTTTTATATATTCCAAAATAACTACTTATGTACTACAAACTAAATAATTCTTTTATTTTGCTTTTTAATAAACAAATATACATTGACACGAAAATATATACTAACATACTGACGCTTTAATTATTTGTATTTACAGATTAAAAATGATTTATTTTGTTTATAGAAGCAGTTTTAAAAGTACACTTTTCAATAAATTTATAATAATTTTAAGAAAAAGCACAGCTTTTGTAGTATAAATTAAAATTTTTTCATGGTAATATTTGAGAACTTTTTGAAATTGTTTTTAAAATATGTTGTAATTATAAACCATAAAAATGTGTTATTTTTGAACAGTAACACATTTTTATGGTTTATAATTAATTTAAATTATTTTGGCCAAAAATCTAAATTTGTTGCATTTTTAAAGCAACATTTTTCAGTTTTATTCTTATATTTTACTCTCATATTCATAATTAATTTTTAAGTTTATCGAAGATTAAATGAAATTTTCACACAAAACTTGCTTCATAAACCTTTAATAAATTAAACAAATTTTCTAAAATTTAGATTTATTTAATATGGGGGTTTAATATAAATTTTCATGTTATTTGTTTGCTTTAATGCTTTAAATTAATTGTTTAAAGCAAGTTCTGAGAAAAAGATTAGCGGTTAAATTAAAACTACATCTTTAAATAAAATTTTAAAATTGGCAAAAGAATTAATTTTTGTCCTGTTAATATTTTGGGGTATTTTAATGGATTGATTATTGGTAGCAACCATACTCTAGTCAAAAAAATGTTTAAGCTGAATTCACTCATTGTGTCTGAACAAAAATTTTGTCCGAACAAATTTTTTTTTTATATATACAGTCTAACATCTCACTTTTTTAAACTCAATATAAAAAAAAAATCTTATCTTAGCTTTACAGTAATAAATAGATGACAATCTTGGTTAGCATGTAGACATACCGACAAAGTGGCGGTCAGTTGCTAAGTTAGTTTTAGTATTTGTTAAAAATGTTACCAGAAACTAATTTTTTCCAAGCGAACAGGTGGGGGTTAAATTCTCGCATTTAAATGCGAACAATTTTACTTTGACGTGCGATTTTTCTTGGCATTTGATATAGGATTTTAAAAATAATTCTATCCGTTTTAACCGCTATCGAATGCGGGAGTTTAGGACCAGCACTATCATCCATCATCGTGACGATTTTTTGTGTGGATGTTGCCATAGTGCGGGTGTGCCTAAAGGCGGCCATATTACAAACTGTTGATAATGCGAATTAATTGACCACCTAGATAAAGTCCCACGCAGATACTAATATTATGAATATTAATAATAACATTTAAATTGTTAATTTTTATTAATGGGATAAAATGTATGTTTCCCAGTTTTACAAAAGCCGTTGGCAGCTGACAACTAGAATTTCATATTTGCTATTATCATTAAACCTGACAAGTGAAGTTAACAGCTGCTAGTTGCCTTCTGTAATAACATTTTTGGCAACTGACAACGTACCTGAGGTTCGGTTGGCATCCATAATCGAACCCAAAATTCCCATTTGCTGAGTTAAATTCGGTTTATTATATTCTAATAAGTCATAATCTATGGACTGACGATTATTTATTTAACCTTTATGTCAAAATCAGATTTAACTTCTTTTTTTTAAAGTATCGTTTTTACAGTGTGACCAACTTAAAGAAAATGTAAAAGTTTTGCTTCTTTTATCATTCTCTTTCGTAGTGAAATTTTCTTAACAGCCATACTTTTTATGATTTCCAAGACTCGTGTCAAGTGTTTATCGAGCAAAGCCTTCGATTCTTTATTATAAAACTTTTTTAGCTGTCCGGGACTTTTAAATCGTCTTAACCACAAGCAAAAAGTTACCTCCGCTAGAGTATGATCAAAATAAAATTTCCGCAGCGGGTTTGTTTTCAAAAAAAAAGTAAAATTTCCTATAAATGATTTTTTTTAATGTTTAATTATACATTTTCATTATTAAATTGTTAATTTAAACAAACTAATGTTATTTTTATTAATTAAAAAAACGGACACAAAAATAAACACAAAACAGACTTTGGTTTGGCCGAATTTTTTTAATTTTAGCCAAACCTTTGGCTTCAGTCGAAAAAAGCGACTTCGGTCAGACACTATAGTTTAAAAACATTAAAAACTATTTTAAAGAGGTTAATTAATGACAGTCTTTGAAGGTATTTAGATGGTATTTAAAGAAATTAATAAAAAAAAACAGACTGACGTTAATACGCCATGTTTTAAATTCCCTTTAATAAGTAAAAATCAGTTGCTTTAAAATAAATATCCAAATAAAAAAAACTAACGTAGATTTTTGGAATGA
Source organism: Paykullia maculata (assembly GCA_003055125.1). Taxonomy (NCBI): domain Eukaryota; kingdom Metazoa; phylum Arthropoda; class Insecta; order Diptera; family Rhinophoridae; genus Paykullia; species Paykullia maculata. Next base: position 18,628 of record NDXZ01013100.1, read on the forward strand.
CTTTTATTTGGGATGCTTTGCAAAAAAGAAAAGATGAATAATTTCTTGTTTTAAAAGTAGTTTTTAGGTTAACTTTACTTAACATTTTTATATTTTCTTTTTCCTAATCTTAAATAAGTGTGTTAAACTTTTATAAAATTTAACTATGTAATTTTGATTTTACAATAAAAACTTAATAACTATGTAAATATATATGTGTAATGTTTCTTATTATTATTTTTTTCAAATAAACTTTTAAATTTCATTTGTTTAATACTTTTATTTTATTTTGCATTTGATTACAAACATAACATTAATAAAAAGAAAGTTTAAAAACATATAAAAAGTAGGAAATTAAGTTCAAGTTCATTTATCATAGTTATATATATTTTTGTTGTTTTAATAAATCTATAAATATTTTTATTAATTTTTTCTATTAAATTATGTAATGTCAATAAAAAAAAAAACTTAGATCCCATTAACTCAATGTCTCGTTGGCGCTTATCGTAATATTTAAAAATTTTTTTGGAAATCTTTTAGTATATGACGTTAAGATAAAAAACAAAACAAGAGACATTGGAAAAAATAGGTACAAATTTATAAAGTCCTAAGACAAGACGTTTTAAATTATTAACTAGCTTAAAGTATGTATATTAATTTCATTTAAACACTTATTTAACTTATTAAAGAATATTTTCAGTAATTATAAGGAGAGATTGGTTTATAATACATTGTTCTGTTTTTATTAGGTTTGTTAATATATTTAAAACTAAAAAAAAAAAAAAAT
>NDXZ01013106.1:0-12592 GCA_003055125.1 Paykullia maculata
ACAGCCTATGCTGTATTTTTGTATTTACGTGTGGAGTAAAAATTGTATAGTCTTGTTTTTGCTTTTAAAAATTTTTGTTTAAAATATATACATATTTGTCTTACAACAATATTTTAAGATTCAACAGAAGCCAAATGTATTAACACTGCGTGGCTTACGATTCGATTGTAGTAATTAGGCAAGAAATTTATATTTCGAGTTGTAAACAATTTTTCATATTTATTAAAAACATTCCAAAATTTTTAACATATTTGTTTAATCAGATTACGTGCTATAAACTATAGATGAAAATCAAAAACGACGTTATTTTTTAAATAATAATTCATTTTAATAACACACTTTCGGTCATATATTACAAAAGTATTTTTTTTTTTAAATTTAGATGACTTAAAGAAAAATGTTGGCGTCGTATAAAAAGTAATTTCAATTTAATTTTGGATACTACTAAAGCTTTTCTTGTTTATTTAGCACAAAACTATAAATTATACATATGCTTATATCAAAAAAATATTGAAATTTTTTTTCAATGTAAGCAAACATTTTCATAACGTTTTTTGTAAGTATTTATTTAGTTCGTTTATAAAACCTTAAAAAAATGTTTAAATATACCTTAATATATTTTAATGAAATAAAAAAAAAAATAATTAAAATTAAGAAAACTAATGTTTTATTATTATTTATTAAATTTGTCAGGACAAAATTTGTGTTCGGGCACAATGAGTGAATTCACCTTAAATTACACTTTAAAGTTTTAATGAATAGTAATTTTTTATTATATCGACCGTATTGTAGTGTGCTATATTAGTGCACACTGCTACATTATTGAACATTGCAATAATGTAACTGAATATAACCCAATTATTACTTTCTACATTTGTTAAACACATGACCGGTGCAATTATGAGAATTGAGTGAAAGTAAATAATGAATAATCGTCACTCAATTCCCAAATTGAATACATTTTTGATTGGTCAAACATATGAAGTAGTAATAAGGAAATGATTTTAAAGTAAGTGCATATAGTAGTAAGATAGACATAGATGTAATATTTAGGTAAGTTATAATAAGTTAGAATAGCTAGAATTAATTCTCATGATAAGTTTAAAAAGGGCCGCGAGCTACTAATAAAGCCAGAATTTGATGTATAAAACACAATCGGCAACATCTGCCTTAGTTTTATTCCATTTAAAGTTCTCAAATATTCTGGCAGTTCTTTTAAACGCCTAAGTTCTAGCTGGAACCCTTCCAGCTGTATAATCAAAATATTAGGGTTATAGGGCCACTTCCAACAGTACACACAATCATTCGTTTACTACATCAAACATTAGTTTACTACAGTATCATATGTACGTATGTATGCTTGTGTATGAAATAAAATTCAGAAGCTAGTTGCCATCTACAATTTTTATTGGCATCTGGTGATAACAATGAGGCTCGGTTGCTATTGATAATCGAGCCAACATTTTCTCGCGTTTAACTCCCACTCATTTAAAAACGACTGCAAGTAATGGCGACAACAGGCCAAATATTTAAGTAAAAATTGTAATTTTTAATGTTTTATTTACGATTGCATTTAGGAACTACTTCAAATAGAATGAATAGGACTAGTAAGAGCCTAGTGGTCAAAATTTGGCTTTAAATCGTACCTTAATAAGTACCAACTATATTGGCTTTGCTTATGCTTTGTAAATTTTGTATTTTTTCTTTTGTTTCTCATGGTTTTCTATTTGAAGTTAAACTACTTATATTTCTTTACATTTTTTGTTTTGTTACATAAGCATAGATGTGTTTTGCGTGTGTTTGTAAAATCTTTTTACAAAAGTTTATTAATTGCCTACATACTTATACATATACATACATATGTATGTATGTATGTACATATATGAATACTTGTAATCACCTAATGGTAAAATACGGCCGGAATGTTTTTTTTACATTAATAAATACTTTTACAGTATAGGATAAGATAATAAAATATATTTTTTATTAAAAAATTGGTAATTGTGTTTGTATTTACGATAGTCAAAAATATAATTAAAAGTTAAAATAAAGGACAGCTTAATGTTTAACGTTTCTTTACTATATAATGTGTAATGGATATCATTTGTACGTAATATTTACTATTTACAGAAACTAATAATAAAAAGCAAAAATAATTAAATTCAACCTATAAAAAAAGTATAAACCACAAATAAAAACAAATGTAAGCACATATACAAAATAAATTTATAAGTACATATAATACGTCTTTTTGTCGATGTCAATCATCACAAAAATTAAATACACCCATTGACCAGATCAAAGAGCTATTTGTTTCAATTTCGACCGAACACACTGCATAAGTATTTGAAGTACTAACCATGCCGCCAAACTTTAAACAATGATTGGCTTAAAGAAAAATCAATAAAAAATTATCTACTTGTGTACATTCATTAAATCATATCACAACAAACTTACCTAAGTTCCACTTCAAACCTTTGGTAGTTACGTTTGTAGCCTCTTGACCTATTGGTATGAGAGCACACCATCTCTGTGCTTCTACCAGATCGGAGGGTATTGTTATGGAATGTTTGCCAGGCTTAAGTAGCCATGTCAATGAATTGCCGCTTAATAAATAGATATTGAAAAAATCATGTTCATATTTAAATATAGTATTAATATTCGCCATAATTTGATCGAAACGTCCTGAAGTGTCATGATAAACAACAATGTCTTTGATATGATTTTGCTCTAAAATTGGCTTGACCAGTTTGACGGCCTTACTAAAATCTGTTGCACTTTGGTCAGGTGTGTGAATGTATTCAGTGTCTTTGCTATCAAAGTATTGCTTCGTTTCTTCGGTTATAGAGTCGAAATCCCCCGATATCATATCTGGAGGTTTTAATTGGTTCTCAACGTTTGTTTGCTTTTTAAGAAAGTGGTGCCAGCGATTAGCACCGCCATCAATGCAGCAACGTAAAAGGGCTGTTAAAAGTAAACAAAAACATTGCTATCTGTGCCTAAGTCATTTTATATTACCGTTGCATTTCTCCTACCATTTTGCCATAACTCTGTTACCACATGTTGTGGTATTTGTATTGCTCGATTTAGTACTAAACAGACGTGACCATTGGCGACTTTATGTGGTTGCTCTAAAATATCTGCTGGTTTCCATTGGTATTTGTTTTCAAAGCCTTCATTGCTTTTCGACCCTAAATCATTTGACATAATAAAATTCTTATAACTGCAACAATATATTTTTTTATTGTTAGATGTTAGGTTACACCAACACAAAAATGTTTTTGTACGCATCTGTTTAGACAGCGTTACCGTTGAGAATTTTAAAATAGTGGCACAAAGAAGGGATTTTTGGGGGGGAAAAGTTGCTCGAAACGTGTCCACATAAACCATTTGCTTTATAATTTAAAAAAATTTACTTTTTAACAACACACATGTTTAATAATATTGTGATACTTTATTGCCTCAAAATAATCGGTTAATTTTTCATCAAAAAACTGATTGCTCAAAAACCTAGTACACGTGAACGAGTGCTTTTGGCATAAAGTATGATGTTGCCATACTACAATTTTATCGGGAAAAGAAAGCAACTTAATTATGATAAATATATGTACATATGTTAAAAGCACAAGTTAAAAGGTACCGTTAATTTAACGTTTGTCAAAACGACAGTTCCCAATAACAGCAATATTTTGAAATACATACATATAAAACATATCACTATTTTTTTGTTTTAAACTGTAGATCGGCCTATTAAAAAAATAAAATCTGAAAGTTATATAGGTATTATAGTTTTGTTGATTTTTTAATTTTAAAACACAAAATTTTATTTATTTTTTAAGTTAAGTAGTTAAAATTAACAATAAATTGTAGGTACATATATGTACCTATACTTAAAATTATTAAATGCACATTCCCAACAGAAAAATAAAGTTTAAAGCTCTGCACTATTATTCTCCCTTATATACTGGTATACGTTTTTCAGCAAAAGCTTGCAAACCTTCTAATCTATCCTTTGTGGGTATGACTTGAGCATAGCAGACCTCCTCAATGGAATAGCCTGTGTTAAGATCAACTTGCATACCCTTATCTATAGCTAATTTAGCCATACGAACACCAACCGGACCGTTTGGTAATATTTCTTCCGCTAAGGCTAATGCCTTTTGATAGGCAGCATCTTTTGCTTCATTTTGTGGCACTACATGATTAACAATGCCCATTTTTTTGGCTTCCTCGCCCGTAAAAACACGAGCAGTAAATATTAGTTCTTTAGCCAAGGATGGCGATAAAATTCTAGGCAAACGTTGGGTACCACCAGCACCGGGTATAATGGCCAATTTAGTCTCTACTAAACCCATTTTAGTGTTAGTCGCTGCTGTACGCATATCACAAGCTAAAGCCATTTCAAGGCCACCACCTAAGGCTGCACCATCTAATGCTCCAATAACCGGCATAGGTAATTGCTCGATTGTAACCAAAAGTTCACGCAAACTGCTGACAAAGGCACTCACGTCTTCTTGTTTCATTGTTTTACGTTCTTTTAAATCAGCACCAGCACAGAAAATGCCTGGCGTTAAACTTCTCAAAATAACCACACGCGATGCGTTGTCACGTTTAAGTTCGGCCAATATATCAAAAAACGTGTCTACTAAGCCCTGACTGAATGCATTTTTAGCATCTGGTCGATTAAGACCCAAAACCGTTATGCCGGCATGATTTCCCTCTAAGCGTTGTACAACAACTTCATCGCCAGTAGCCTGCAAAGAATATTGACATCTTGTTGTAATGCAAGGTGCCAAAGTACGTAATGCTGAACGGGCCGTTTTCAAAAAACTTAAAGCAAAAATTGTCATAATTTCGTGACGTGATTTACTTTAAATAGGAATTTTTCCCCAAACGATTATAAAACCATACCAAAGTATAAATAAACTGTTGTTTGTACCATGTTACATATGAAGCAAGGCAAATTAACTTTAGGTGGTGGTGAGATTACAGCAAGTAAAACTTTGTTGTTATTCGTTGGCATAATTGTCAAAAACAACGTGGGTTAAAGCATATAAACGTAAACAATATTTGACAATTCGCCCTCCAATTATGCAAAACAAAGTAGATCAGCTGGCACTTCAACACCACATGGTGTATGAATTCGCCAATTAGAAAAAAAAACTAATGTATTGCAGAGATAGGTATACCTGGTTTAATCCGCATTGAACCAGCTGTTGCAATTTCTTTTCTGCAAAGAATTTTAGTGCTGCCATATTATAAGAATCCTAATTTTTTGTTGTGTGCAAAAATCTCCATAAATTTTCAACAGATTTTTTCTTCTGTGTAATATTGTTATTTTGGTCATTTGAGGCTTTATACATATTATGAAACTGTCAATAAATGAAAATGAAAAAAGGCAACTTTCGAAATCTCAAAATATCATAAAAGTTGACCAAACCGTTACGCTTCCTGCCACTTGACAAAATACCTACTAAACATTTAATATCATCTGGCAGCTTTTTCTTTCTAATTGTGTTTATTTTTGCGCGGATTTCTTTAATTTTGGGGATAGAACAACAGCAAAATAACTTTAATGTCAACAAACAAGTGAATATATTAATTAAGTCTATAATAAGTTTAAAAATTGTTTTTATAATATTTGTGTCACAAACTAACAGCGTGTGATTTGTGTCTTGTATTTACAGCACAAGAAGAGCACAACCCCATAGATTAAATGGCAAAAAGGAAAATTTAAATTTAAATATTTGTGTTTTAAGTATTGACTAGTAATTCCACAATAGTTACTTTAATTCATAACTTGTTTAACTTTAATTAAATATCTAAAAATAAAAAAATGTCTAAAAAAATATCAGCATCAGAAAAATTTGGAACTACCAAAACAAAGCAAATGTCTTTGAGTTCATTTTTGGGATGTTCGGAGAAGAAAAAAGGTACGCACCTACGTACACAATATATACATACGTTTATATGTACATATTAGTCTTTTACCATTTACCATTTAAAATAAATTATGTATTAATAAGATAAATTTAACTATGTTTATAGATTCCTCTTTATCGCAAAAACCCATAAACCCCATTTATTTGGATTCCGATTCAGATGAAGATCAAGAGGGTGATAGCTTGCAAAAACATAAAGAACTAACCGTAAAAAATGACAACAATAAAAACAATTTTGTAATTAAAAAATATTTATATGAAGATGTTAGTAAATCGCCCTTAGCTCCCGTTACTACAAATAAAACATATCCGGTCATCGATCGAATACAAGATAAACTCTCCAAATCCGTGCTGACATCACCATTGAAAATAAATTTCGACTATATAGAAAATACCTATCAGTCGTCCATGAAAACTCTAAATGAAAGTGTTGAGAAAATGGCAGGTGAACGTAGTAAATTTATTTTAACGCCAATTAAAAGCTCTTCTTCCCCCTCGCCAATACAATCAACAAATAATGACAGTTTTGATGATTTAGTTAATCAACCTAATCGATACAAAAATAGTGAAATTTGCTCTATGGTCAACAATAAAACTGATACTGATTGTATAAAAGTTAAGGTTGACCTCAATCGCAAGTTTGATAGCTTAGAACAAGCTCAAATTGGTGACTGCTCAACAAAATCGGCTAAGTTTGAGGATGACTCAAAAAAATCACCAAAAAATATGAATATGGAAGACGACGATGCAATGCCAAATGATAAAAAACCTGAGAAGTCCAAAATAAATATCGTTTTCGAGCATGGACTCAATGATTATTTATGTGATTTAATGCAAAGCCATCATTTTAAAACGGGAGTAAATGAAGTAAGTTTAGAACATAACGTATACGGTGCAGAACATAAGCAACATAAACGTTTTGTGTACATTAAAAAAAAATGTATTTATTTTTTGTAATATTTTTAAATTTGCTTTACATTTACAAAATGACATGGAATTGTTAATAATGGTACATACTTATATCAGATAAGATAAGTTTTAGACTGCAGATACTTGTATCTACAGTCTAAAACTATTAAAAATTAAGTTAAGCCTCCCAATCGACTTTACATCACAATAACATTTCAATAGATGTTAAGTTAGTTAAATGTTAAAACATACATATATGTATGTATGTACATAGCACTTCATTTAATTTTGTTGTCGATTAAAGGCAATGCAAAAGCAATGAATTTGTGAATAGACAACAAATGTGAATAGTTTCAATCAGTTCTCTGATCCTTATATTTATATATGCAAACAAAAGTTTGAAAAACATTAAACAGTTTTCAATTATACAATAACACTTCACCAAGTTGTCGCTGATCTTGTAAGGAAGTCTTCGAAATACATATTTTTTCCGCCTGCTTAATAGTAAATGTATGTACATATGTACGTTTTTTTTTAATTTCACAATCCAATTTGAACATTTTACGCATTGAGTAAGTATGTACTTACATACATAACAGATTATTACAATTTAAATAAGTATTACAAGATTTTTTCCCTTTATTCTCTTTGAAGGATAATGCCCATATTCTCAAATCTAGTTTTAATTTTTTTAAATCCAAATATTCGGAACTTATGGAAAAGTACTGCAGCATTATTGATCAAATACCAGCTGATTATTTTAATGAAATTAATGGTTTTGAAGCGGGCACATTTCTAAAATTAAAAATAATTCGTCAAAAATTTAAAGCTAAAACAAAACTGCTAAATGCAGCTTTAGAAAAATGTAAAAGCATTCAAGAAAATTTGGATAACGATGATGTTGAAATGGACGAGGAGAATATTCCAACAAAGCATAAAAATCAATCAAATCAAGAGAGAATTAAAAATGAAAGTAAGCAACGTATTTTACAGCCACAATCCGAACCCGAGTTTGACTTTGACGATCTAGAGGAAGAGGAAAGACAAATGAAAGCTGAACAAAATGAAATGAGCAATTGTAAGGCGCCGTTAGAAATAAGGCCACAAAAGCCAACGTTACAGTTGCAACCCGAGCCTGAATTTGATATCGATGACTTAGAAGAGGAAGAGAGACAAATGAAAGCGGAACAAAATGAAATGAACAATAAATGGAAAAAGCCTAATACTGAAATTAGCAGCTATTGTAATGGAGCACCTGAAGATGAAAGTGATTTAGTAGAAATAAAACAATCAACTATAGTTAATGCTGCAAAATCGCCAGAACTAACACGTTTCAGGGAAGAGCTAGTACATGACTTATGCGAAGATGATGAACCATTGGAAGATATCAAACAAACTTATTTAAAACAAACAATATGTTTGGATGACACCGATGAATATAACTGCAACTCAAATTTAAAACCCAATAGTGTTCAAGTTACTAATAATGACGCTGATGATGACGACTGCGAATTAGATGAGCTATTAAATGATATAAGAGAACAAGATAAAGAGTTGAAAGGTCGCCAGTCTGATTTTAATAATTATGTCTATAAAGATTTTGATGAAGAAAATAAACCTATTAATCAGTCACCAGCACAACGTATCACATTTCCTGTTGAAACTAATCAAAGGGTCAAAACACCCGAACTTGATGAAGACGGATTTCCGGTAAGTTTTTCTTTTTAATTTTAAGGAAAAAATAAAAATGTAATAAAGTAAAAAATTCATCTCAATAAACAAAAATCCTCTTCCAAGATTTATGATCCTAAACAATTTGAGTTGATCTTTTCGCAAGCGGCCGCAAAAAACTTGTCCAGTAGTTATTGTAATGCTAATAGATTCTCCACTCCCACAACAACTATAACAATTAACGACGATGACGACGATCAACCTAGTACCAGTCGTCGCGCTGCCTTAACGAATGGTTTACTAAAAACACCCACAACAAACACGGCAAATAGTAGGTCAAATTTAACAAAATCTGCCCAAAAAGTAGCTGGTAATTTTCATTCTAATGTTCACAATGATGGCATAACCGGCGAATTTGATAGTTATAATTATCCGCATTCAGAGCGTATGATGCAAGCTTTACGCTTTAATTTTGGTCTCAAAAGTTTTCGTCCTAATCAACTGCAGGTGATAAATGCTGCTCTTCTCGGTCACGATTGTTTTGTTCTTATGCCGACTGGGGGAGGCAAATCCTTGTGTTATCAATTGCCCGCTTTACTTGTGGAGGGCGTTACCATTGTCATAAGTCCTTTAAAATCACTTATATGTGATCAAGTCAATAAATTAGCTTCGCTAGATGTAAGTAAGAACTGGTTACTAATTATAATTATCGTAATAGTATTATTAATTATTTTCTTCAGATCTATGCAAAAAACTTTTCAGGTGATCAAACTTTGCAAGAACAAAGAGCCATATATTGTGATTTAGAGACAACACCACCGCGTATTAAAATTTTATATGTTACTCCTGAAAAAATATCTAGCTCAACTAAATTTCAAGATTTGCTTGATACTCTTTATGCTAACAATAGCATTAGTCGGTTTGTAATCGATGAAGCTCATTGTGTATCACAATGGGGTCATGATTTTCGTCCCGACTACAAACGTTTGGGCATACTGAGAAAGCGATTTCCAAAAGTCAATACCATGGCTTTGACGGCCACCGCCACTCCCCGTGTAAGGCTGGATATATTGAAGCAGTTAAATCTAACAAAACCCAAATGGTTTTTATCTAGTTTTAATCGTAGTAATCTAAAGTATACAGTGCTACCCAAAAAGGGCGTCGCAACTTTAGAAGATATCAAAACATTTATACGATCACAATCTTTGTCCGATAGTGGAATTATCTATTGTTTGTCGCGAAAGGAATGTGATGATGTTGCGAAAAGTATGTGTTCAGCGGGCATAAGAGCTTGCGCCTATCATGCTGGCCTCAGTGACAGTGTAAGAGAATCTAGACAAAAAGATTGGATTACAAACAAGGTGCGCGTCATATGTGCTACAATAGCTTTTGGTATGGGCATAGATAAGCCCGATGTAAGATTTGTTTTGCATTATTCAATTCCTAAATCAATAGAAGGCTATTATCAAGAGGCCGGTCGCGCTGGACGCGATGGTGATTTAGCCCATTGTGTTTTGTATTACAACTATAGTGATATGTTACGTTATCGCAAAATGATGGACAGTAAGTGCAATAGTGTTGAAAACATCTGTTTTGGTAATTTTATTTTATTTATATTTTTTACGTTTTTGATAGTGGATAAGTCTGTAACGTATGATGTTAAAAGAATTCATGTTGAGAATTTAAATCGCATTGTGGGTTATTGTGAAAATGTAACAGACTGTCGTCGTGCACAGCAATTGGATTATTTTGGTGAACATTTTACCAGAGAGGAATGTTTACAAGTTAAAGAAACTGCTTGTGATAATTGTTTAAAACAAAAGCGTTATCAGGTAAAACTAATTATAATGTTTGCTTTACTACGAAAAAAATTATCAAATAATGATATTTTTTTTAGAAAATCGATGCCTTAGAATATTCTCGCAAAGTTATTCGTTGTATAAAAGATTTATGTGGAGGACGTTCTCGATTTACTCTACTACATATAGGTAAGATAATTAAATAATGGCTGATACACATTTTGATCGAAATGGTTTCAATTTCGCACTGCCATTCTAACAGTTTTTGGGTTTCGGTCCAAAAAATTGATGTTTTATTTATTTATTTTGTATTAAGTAGATAAAAAATGCAAATTTTATTCCACTTTCACTTTCACTATTCACTTAAACCAAGTAACCAAAAAAAATTTTTCCAGCTGATGTTTTAAAAGGTTCAAATATTAAGAAAATCATCGATAATGGTCATAATAAATCACCGTATCACGGTATGCTTAAGGAATGGGACAAATCTGACATACAAAGACTGCTACGCATTATGGTAACGCAAGAGTATCTTCGTGAAGACCTTATATTTGCCAATGATATACCACAAGCGTATATCTATTTAGGACCCAAAGTTGAAATAATCATAAAAGAAAATATCAATATGCAATTCGCATTGACGCGCAAAGAAGGTAAAGCGCAAGCGCCTAGTCTTACCACTGATACGATGGACAGCGCGACCAAAACATCATCAAAAAGTAGCCAAAAACTTAAGGATATTTACGAACGTTGTTATTCTGATCTACTTGATCTTTGTCGTACAATTGCGGCCGCCCGTAATGTTACTATGGCCAGCATTATGAATATACAGGCCATTAAGGCCATGGCAGAACAATTGCCTGAAACTGAAAGCGATATGTGTTCCATACCACATGTAACCAAAGCGAATTTCGACAAATATGGTGGAAAACTACTGGAGGTTACGAGAAATTATGCAGGCGAGAAATTATGCCTTTTAATGGAAATGGAGGAAATTGAAGAGGCAGAGAAAAGAAAGCCATCTTTAAAAGCAACATCTACACAAAAACGCTTACGTGTGGATAGCAGCGAAGACGACATGGACAATCATGATGGTGAAGATTGGGGTAGGGCAGCGGCTTCACAAGGTAGTAGTAACACTGGTAGTGGAGCTAGTTATCGTGGTGGTAAACGAAAACGTAACTTTCGGGGTGGCGGCGCTAAAAAATATCGTAAATCTGCTTCTCCGCGAAAAAACTATAATAGTAAAAAAGGTTTTGGTTCGCCAGGACGTAAAAACTTCACAACTCGTGGTGGCCGGGGTGCATCAGGTGCTGGAGCTCGCAGTAGTGGGGGTGGTGGTACATGGATAGCCAAAAGAACGGGTAGGTATAATTTTTTTTTCGATCTGTTATATAATTATTGGGTTTGTTTTCTTGATATTTTAGGTGCCGGTGGTGGTTTTCAATTGATGCCTTTACCTGCCTCAAAATAGCATTTTGTAAACGTTTTTATTTTAAATTTCAATGCCCGTTACCATTCATATCTATGTTCATTTTTTATAATTTTCGTTAAGTATATTTTCTAAGTGTATAAATAAGGTTTTATAAAATAAAGAAAAAAAAACGTTTTGTAAAAAGCTTAAAACATATTTCTTTTGCAAAATGAAAAGGCAATTCAACTGTAAAATGCTAATTTTTCCAATATGTATAGTCCTCAAATTGCAATAAAATTTTTAAACCCTTTGTAAACTTTTTTGAAATTTGTTTAAAAATATATATATATATTGTTGTGTACATGCATATGTGAATGTAACTTTTAAAAATTACATTAATGTTATAATAGATAAGCATTTAAATATTTGGTTTTATGTTTGGGTTGCAAAGAAACAAAGTAGAATATAAAATATATCAAACGACCTTTAACTATACAGCTACATATATAGAGCAACATGTTACTATTTCCGTTTAAGAATATATACAAACTAAACACAGTTACCGATAGCAGTGTTTTAAAAAATACCTAAAAGCTGGCAGCACTATAGTCGATAACACGGCTTGGGCTTGTACGAACATAAAGGCGAAAGCAAAATTTAAGAAATAATTGCAAAAGTACTCTGTTTGTAGACCTCCGTAAAAATGCCGTAAACAACAAAAAATACTGCAAAAACTTGTTAAATAAATAATATTTTTTTTAGTTTAATAATATATATAAGACTTACATTAAATGTTGTTCAACCAACACTAAATAATACAATATTAGTGATAATTTTAAAAGTGGAACAATTACAAA
>NDXZ01013110.1:10037-26867 GCA_003055125.1 Paykullia maculata
ACACACGACATATACAACTGCTTTTGATACCCGATCACATTAAAAACTATTTTGCAAACAAATATTTATCTATAAAATACATTTAATCTTAGTTATAGAATTTTTCTTCTTTAATATCAATATAAAACTTTTAAATAGAATTTCCATTAATGTATGTAAATACGTATGTATATCCATTAAACCTATGTACGTGGGTCTTTTTGGATAAAGTAAAGCTTTAAAAGCCTTAAATATATTTTGGGCACGTAAAATAATACAAAATATTCACACTGGCCGAGTGTTTAAACACGTGTGATAATTAGGGTTTAAGGGTTCTCGCAAGATTTTAGTCAGGAATAAAATTTTATTATTATTTTGATTATTTATTGCTGGACTTTACTGAATTAAGTTCGTTTATAGAGAATTCATTAAATGAGAGCACAATTTGAAAGAGTAAAGTAACAGTTCTTTGATGGAGTATTTTAATATTTGTACTGGACATTTTTATGGTGGTAAAATGCAGTATGAAAAACATATGATTTTAAATGTTAATAAATAAACGAAAGTAAAAATTTCAAATATTTGTTTCAAAAATCAATTCCTAATACAAAAGCAGTCTCTAGATATACCCCCATATTCATAAACAATTTTTAAGTTTACTGAAGGTTTATTGAACGGTTTTTGTATGAAAATTTCGTTCAATAAACTTAAAAATTGTTTATAAATATGGGGGATAGTTTTTAGTAAACAAAAAACAAAGCAAAGAAAATTTATGAAATTGTATTGGCAATAATGGTCAATGGGCTGGGCCAAATTTCATATACCCTTCACCATGTGTGGCCCGTTTAGGCAAATGGTCCAATTTTTCCATTATCTTCAGTTTATTTCACAATAATTTTTTTGTGTAAAAAAAAAAAACAAAATAAAAGGTACTCGTCTTTTTCAATACCAATTTTCTCGAAAGTATTTCCAAAAGTTTGATACCACATACAACCCTGGGTGACCTATGGGAGCTAGGAAAACTTGATTTCAATCAACACACGGACAGACGGACATGGCTAAATTGACTTCCCTATCTACAGGGCGTCCACCGGCAAGGTAAACTACTCGCAGTAATTCCAATGTAATCCTGGCTGTATGCGATGTGGCACCGTCTTACCACATGTTAATCAAGCCCAAAGCATTCAGTTGTGGCGTTAAAATTTTTTTAATCATATCACGATATCGCTCCCCATTGACAGTTACCGTTACGCCGTTTTCAGTTTCAAAGAAGTAAGGTCCAATGATTCCTCCTGACCAAATTGCACACCAGACTGTCACTTTTAATGGATCCAATGAAAATGTGCCTCGTCACTCATTATGATTTTTTCATGAAAATCGGAGCTGTCATGGGCGAGCTGTAACATCCTATTGGCATATGTACGGCGGCCTAAATGGTCTGCTGAAAGAAGGTCTTGTGTCAACTGAATCTTAAATGGGAACAAATGCAAATCCTTGTGCAAAATTGTGGACAAAGTTGTTCTTTAAAGACCAAGCTCCTGAGCACGGCGTCGAATTGAGGTTGATGGATTGTTTTGAACACTTTCTTGAGCAGCAGTAATGTTTTCAGCCGATCTTGCAGTTCGTTGTGGTCCATGCTTGGGCCTATCAACTGCAGTTCCTCTTTCTTCGAAATCATCCACTACACGATAAATAGTGCGTCTTGTTGGCAGGTTGTTTCTCCCAAAAATTTCACGTAGCTTTCTCATCGTCATAGTAATCGATGATTGATTTTGATAAAATATTTTACCGATTAAAACACGTTGGTTTACCGAATATTTTTTTTATAATAAATTTGCCACGTCTTTACTTTACGACTGCCAAATATGAACTGTCAAGACTAATGTTTACCAAAATGGCGGCAAAACAAAGTAGTATACCTTGCCGGCGGACACCCTGTATAAGAATCCAGAATATATATACTTTATAGGGTCGCAAATGAATATTGTAAAAATTACAAACGGAATGACAAACCTATATATACCCTTGCCACCTATGGTGAAGGGTATAAAAAGCTCATGTTATAAAGAAGGAAAATAGGCGAAAGCTTTCAATTGTTTTATAAACCCAAAATCAAAGTCCGAGCTTAGATGGGCAAACATTTGGAAGAAAACCATATGGAGTTCTCTTTTGTTTTTTCATTCGCATTCCGTGTCTAAGTACAAACAAATGAAATCTTAGAAATAAAGGAATTTTTGTGTGAAATGTTTAATGTTTACGTTTAAGATAAAAGCCCAGTAAATAAATCACAATTTTAAAGCAGTTGAAGTCTTATTTCATTTTTATCTCTTCCATTTCTGCAATAAAATAATTAATGTTCATAAAAATCAACAAAATTAAATAAAAAGTGGAATTTCAGGTAATCAGCAAACAAGTTTAAGATTCAAACGAAGTAAAAATAATAATTTAGCGTAAAAATAGTTTTTTTTAATTTTCTTTCTTTCTTTTTGTTTTTTCTTTCTTTAAAACAATATTAGGAATTTCCAAAAGCCAAACCCTAGCGTTAATTTGTTAAAGGAAAACAAACATTGGATACATTTAGAAGTAAAAATATGTATTTATGCCTGAATACACATTCCTGTATTTTCAAGTGCCAAAAAGAACGTGCTTTATTAAAAAAAAAGGCGACATTGTATTTCTCTTTTCTTTTTCCTGTTTGTGTTATTAATAGGCTTTATGTTTAAGACAATAAATATGTAACATCGAAATATATGTACATAAGTAAGTACTTATGTATAAAAAGGCTAAGGCATATATATAACAATATAAAAACATCACCTAATTTTCTTTACAACTTACCTGAATCATTGTAGAGTGTTTTAGAAAGCAAAAATTAAAACATACTTCTATGTATTGCAGAGTGCAGGCTTTTGCCAAATATATGACAACTAATATGTTAATTTTAAACAGTTTTTAAGATTTACTTATATGTACTTGTAACATTAATAGGGAAGCCATTAAGAGGCGGTTTAGTAGGGAAAATTGGCCACCCCTGGTTATCACCCGTCTTTATGCATCATTAATTTGACTTTAATATTATCAAGAGTATTCTTTATTTAAAGTGATAAATACACTTTACCGTCACTAAAGATGAGTTTTGTCAAATAAACTTAGAATTTTTTTCAGTGCTTTTCCATAGGCTTTATACCGCAGCAGATTACTATCATTATGGATCGCTCTTTGATCCAATTTGTTACCCAGTGCTTTCTGAACAACGACCAGCTTAGACGGATGCCAGAGTTTCACCAGGTCCTGCGTTATCACAAGCCCATTTAGACTCTAGCGATTTAGGATTGTTGACAGATAGTTGTCGACTTTCTTCTTCATCATGAATTGCCTTAAGCTAAGGCTCCCCTTTTTAATCACATAAAGAGCGTTCCTGCCTTTGATCCTTAGTCTAACCCTGCCAAGGTCCGGACATTCACACAAAGTATGTGCTGCTGGCACATTTATACACCAATATAATGAAACAATATTTTGATAACATGAAGTCTCTCAATTTGGGCTTTCCATAGTTCATTGTATTAATGAAAATCGTTTCATTAAACAAATTTAATGAAAAACATAAGTAAATCCAAGACTATCCCAAATGTTAAAGGGAAAAAAGAAAAATATTAATGAAAGAATATTTTTTTGTTGGTTTTTTTAAACAACTATTTGACTGTTTTTTTAGATTTGATAGAATTCTCATTCAATTTGTTTTTGAATTCCTAAGCCTACAGTATACGACATGTAAAAAGGAACATGCGCATGTGACTCTGACGTAATATTGTCGTCATCATGAAGCGACATTTGCTACATGTCGTGTACTTTCACTTTCTAGCTTTAAAAACACCCAGTTATATTTCTATATTTATAGCCCCTATAACTCATTTTAAAAATGTTACCGATATGCTAAACATTTTCGTGACGTCAGAGACACATGCGCATGTTGCTTTTTACATTTCGTGTACTATAAGCTTTACTTAAACATAAAATGTGGTTTTTTAAGAGCTTTCGGATTTGTTTAAAAAAAAAAAGACATAAAATTTAAAGAAATGTATGAAATATGTATTTGAGTAGATATAACGATCTTTATAATTCAATGTTTATTTACATGAATATGTTGACCGCGGCTACACCTCAAATGGTTCATACGCTGGGTCCAATTTTAGCATACTCTCTCCAACATATCGGCCGGTTTCTCATTAATAAGTTCTTCAATATTGGTTTCCAGTACGTCAACCATTGCGGCCTTGTCCCTATTGACATGAGCCTTAACATAGCCCCACAAAAAATAGTCTAAAGGTGTTAACTCTAAATTTAGTCACAAGATTTTGAATTGTCGCCTCAGAAGGTCGCCCAAGCGCACGATGCACTTTCTTAACTGAGCATGAATTTTGATAATAAAAATCAATGATCTGTAAGTTTTGTTCGTTTGAAAGTCGATTCATGGTTAAATTACACCGCGTTACAAAAACGAGCTTTTGTTATGTCTTATAAACCAAATATACTTTTTCGGAAAGGGGAGAAAAAATAAAAATACACGTGTATCGGCGATTTTCATGTCAGAATTTTTTTTATATTTTTTTTTATTTAAAAATATTTAAAAAAAATTCAGGAAAATCTGAGAATTGATAAAAAATTTTGTTTTTTAAATTTGACGTAATACAAACATTTCCACGAGTCTGCCTGCAAAAATTCAGCTTGATTGGATCACGGAAAAATGGTTAAAAATCGATCCAAAGTCTTTCACACAGGCGGACAGACGGACACTACGAGCTTTATACTTTATATACTGTCCGCCTGTGTGAAAGACTTTGGATCGATTTTTAACCCTTTTTCCGTCATCCAATCGAGCTGAATTTTTGCAGACAGACTCGCAGCCGTCACATTTCTTATACGAAAATAACTCTTGAGATACATCGACAGTGAAGAATTTTTAAAAACTTATTTGGTAAACAATACAATTCCGACGCTATAGACAGAAACAATTGACAAATATTTGTTTGTTAACATTATGAACAATATAAATATGTTAAACAATTATTGTAGATTGACGTATCATATAAAACTATAAATATTTTAGAGCCAACTTTTTCCTCAACCCAGAAGAGCGGAGAACTTTTTTGGTTGCAAGGCAGTATACAGTGGGCTTGGGGATGGGAAAAATGTTATATTGGGGCAAAAAACTATAACATTTAAAGTTATCTTATTTTCTAGATACTTAACTCTCATTGAAATTATATTAATAACCATAATTAAAGTTTAGTTTTTAAATGTTATGTATGTGTACATATGTATATGTATGTACATATATATATTATTTTATTAATTATTCCGTTAAACCATTTCGGGCTTTCAATGTTTAACATGCGTTAAGTCTAATTAATATTGTTTTTCTTTTATTTGTTTGCCTTCTAATCAAGAACGATTCATAATTATCAAGATGTTAATTTAAATAATATTAATATTATCATTAAATACATTAATCAATAATGTCTTTATAACCATAACAAAACTGTTATGATTAATTATACAAATATAATAAAAAACGAGGGCTAATTGAAAAATATTCAAAATCCAATTAAAAATTTACATTTATTCTTTGTGGAAGTTTTTGATCAATTTCGGCTAAAGTTTATTTTTTTGAAATTGTGATAAATTAAGAATAATTTTTTTTTATTAAACACTTACTTAATATGTATAATGAAAATTTAGCCACAGTTTATACACTACGTGTTACGAGCTGCCAACTAGAATGCCGTTTTACTTTAGAAGTTCTTTGACAAAATGTTCATGTATAATAACCTAATAACCTTTTCATAAGATATCTAAAAAGAACTATGCAGCATACATTCTGGCTATAAAAAAATGTTAGGAGCCACTTGAAGTAACTATTTCGATTCTCATTTGGGTTAACAGACTTTAAGTATAAGGAACTTTATATTTGACGGATGTTTATGACTTTCATGACGTTTTTCATAACGACTCTAAAGTTTTTTTCTATGTGTTTCTGTAAAACGTAACGTACAAAAGTAACAAGCCTCAAGGCTGGTAATACATAAGCCATCGTCATTTTTAATTGATAGATAAGTTGAAATACATGTTTTCTTATTAACTTTGTTCCATTCGGTAAGTCACTGTCAAGGCAAAGTATTAAAGTTGGGCAACTTTCAACTTTTAACGAACGTTAAGGAGTTTGACAACTAGCAGCCAGAGTTCCCAGTTTTTTTAGACCTTATTCCCAATTCTCAATTTGTTATCCCCAAAATAGCTATTTTCTTGTTATCAAAATCCCCTCAGAGTCTTAGAAATAAAAACATATTATTTTAAGGAAAAAATTTTTATACATTTATTTGGCTATTGTGGCTATTTCCTTATCCCCAAAGTTCCTTAAAAAGCAAAAATATACATTAATTTATTTTAATAAATAAACTTTTTAAACTAACTTTAGTTGGACTTTGAGTTATAAATATGTATGTAATACATATATACACACAGAAAAACATTTAAAACAATTTATAACAAAATGTTTTCCCCAAAAATCCCCAGCGATAAAATCGTTTTCCCCATTAAAATTCTCCGGGGATTTTCACAAAATTTTAATCCCCAATCACAAAGAAAAATCCCCTATTTGGGGACAAACCCTTAATACAAAATATGTGTGTAAAGTATGACGGACTCTATGTATCCCAGCCTTCAGTTTTGTTCTTTAGAAGCCAAAAATAATATATTATTTATAATCAGTTATGTAAGCCCATGCAATCAATTGGATATTTTACTTATTAAAAGCAAGTAGATACATACTATTTTAAAAATATTGACTCCTATAATTCCTGATTTATAATGTAAATGCTGCTTATTATTTTTTATTTGTCGATAGTAAGTAGTTACTTAATGACATTAAAGTAATGACTTCACAAAATCCCTATTTGTAAGCGAGGGTGGTAATGACGTATTTAAGTTTCTTTTTGTAAGGGAGCGGGGTAAGTTCTTGCCTCCAATGACATCACCGTGTTAAAGTATTGGGGGTAAAATATTGAACTCATTACAAAGTAATAAACGTTTTTGCTGGGATGTTATACAGTTTATAAAATAATTAATTTAGTGTATTTTCTGGTCGTCCACTCTTCAATTTAAATCATTAGAATTGCTCCCCTTACATCGTTCGATTCCCAACTACTGATTTTCTTTTAATTGGGTTATTAACAATTAATGGTCTATGCATTGAAGAAGATAAATAATGAGTCTAATATTTAATCTCAATCTTGCACACACTTTGGGACACCCTTTATTTTAGCCTTAAATTAAGCAGCCTTAAAAGTTACAAACTTCAACTGCAAGAGTTATGTTACTGCAAAGCGTTTTACTTAATCTTTTTATTATTTACTTTGTTATAAGATTCTTGTGTAATATTTCACCTTCATAAATTTTTTGTGGTTAAATTATTAACGCGACTCAAGCGATTGCTTTAACCGCATAAATTTTAAAAGTTTTAGCCGTCTAAATTGCTTTTTTATGATTTCACTACACCAGACTGTTTTTGCAACCTACTGCCATCCATTTTGTTTTTGTTATTTTATGTTGGTTTCTAATATGTAAATTCTGATTCTTTGTGTTCTTAATGGACCGTACCATGGTCTTATAGCAGCAGAATTTCTCAGACAAGGTGAGAAACATGCATGTGTGTATGTATGTATGTAAATTGGTGTTTTACTTGCAGGATTATTTTTGCTATAAATGGCTGCTTTTTAACTTATTTCCGGAACATAAAAAATTAACGAACAAGTGAAGTGATGTTTTTATTATATAACAACCTTTATTGTTTATTGTTTCAGGCACATCAACAGAGGTTAAATCTCCCTTAGGTATTACATAAATTTATACGTCAAGAAACACATGTGATGACTGTTCACGACTAAAAAAAAGAATTTTTGGTAGAAAATAAACGTAAAACTAAAAAGAAAAGGAAGAAAAAAATATTATGCTTCTGTCATTCCATTAATAAAATTGCCCTTACGAAACATATGTTTATAAATATGTATCTGTAACACGCATTATATTAATTTATAATTTAATCGTTTTTATTTATAAATATGCTTTGCTGCACAACTAAAAGTACAGCTTAAGTTTGCTTTATTTCATATACCCTTGGGTATATCCCATCATTTTTTATTACAAATAATATTTTTTTTTTTCAAAATAAAAATACAATTGAGGGATTCACAAGCAACTTGTGATATCATTATGTCATATGTCATATGTCCTAAAAATTTAAAATGGTTTAAATTATTTGTTGCTGCTTTTTCCGTTCGTCTAATTAAAGTTTACGACAGCACAATAATCATATCAGTCAGAGTCATATTATTTTAGAGCAGTTTTAATATGAAAAGCAACTTTAAACCATTAAAAATTTTTTAGGACATATGAAATTATGATATCATAAGTTGCTCGTGAAACCCTCATATGTAATTTGCTCAAAGTTATTGTTAGTCAAAAATGACGATTTTTTTTCCATCTCTCTGGCAATTCATAGATTTCCTCGCAAAACTACTTTTAAGGCCAGTAACGAATTAAGCTAATTTTGAGGCGTTGTTCGAAAGAAAAGCTTATGCCAACTTTGGCGTTTTGCATTGAACGAAACAAATAGTAGTCAGCAGCGGCAATGTCTGGGCTATATGGCTGGCGGATAGGGCGGAAAAACTTCTTATCTATTATTTTTCAAATTGTTTTAACTTCCAACTATCATAACAATTGGACTTGTGTCTGGTCACAAAGTTTTGCCATTTTTCATTAAATATTCTCTTCAAATTGTTCATATGTGTTTCGTATAGGTCTTTCCTGATTGCTTAATGTCGTAGCTAGTACAAAAAATGGTTGAATAAAATGAAAAGTAAAGAATCGAGTTAATGTTGCATTATCAATTGCAAATCCTCCTCATACACATTGTACCAAATCAATTCCTAGATATGGAATGACAGATAATAAATGAGTAATTACAGTAGTTCCTACATCCCTTCTAGTTGGGCAATGCAAAATGAAATTGTCTAGGCTATGTCAACTGTCTGATATTACCTTAGTCTCGGTCCCTGCGCATAGGCAATAATAGGGCAGATGAACTAGCCAGAAAAGGATCTGCTGAATGTCTCTTGTGCGTGTTCTGTCGCAACTCCGCTGGGGACCATTAAAAACATTATCTTCAGTTACTTTCTTAGCAGAGCTGGGAACAAGTGGGGAAGTATTGATACATGCAGGATTGCTAGAATGATGTGGCCCTGTTTTGATACTGGACGTACAACGCAACTTATGAATCGTAATCGGAGAGACGTATCGAGGTTGCTGGCAGTATTTACGGGCCATTTGGACGCTAAGGAAACATGCACAACGGCTCGGGCTCCCATATAATGAACACAGATGCAGCTGTAAGGTAAGCGATACAGAGGCAACAGTGTTCCAACTTCTCAGCGAATGTTCTGCTGAGAGGCATAGGCTCCTGAGCAACCATGTACTAGAGGACCTCCGTGACGCATCTGAGACTGGGTTGAACAACCTACTTAGATACTAGTACTCCTATCTCCCCATAGGCTTACTGGCCTGGGGTTAGCAGACTCAACTTGACAGTTTGCACGAAGCGAACTACTACGTAAACCAACCAACCAACAGTAGCTCCTCAAAAAGATATTTGTCCTAATGGAAGTACATATCCTATAAATTCTATTTCTATAACTAAAAATAAAGTAATTACTCCTACTTATTAAGTTGGAGTGAATAAAAATAGATTTTTTTTATTCACTCCAACTCCAATTGATTCCTTATCCTCCCTGCTACTCCATCAAAAAGGGTGCATTTCTTTGACGCCTTTGATATTCAGATTTAAAGTTGGTTGTCTGGGTCTTATATGCGAGATTTTTGGCATTTTGGCTTATCATAATGTATTCGCTTTTCATCGCTCGTTACAATTCAATGCCATTCGACACTCTTATTCGTGTTCAGTTCCTGTAACATATTATTTCCATGCTTTTGGATGAGTTCAAGTGCATTTGTTGCAGTGATTTTTTTTGTTAATTGTTTTTTCTTTGTCTAACGTAAACTGTAAATAAAGTTAAGCCACATAAATAAAACCTTAACTGCGGTCAAGGCAGTCATATCTGAAACTTGTCAGACTTAAACAATTGCTACAGAATTTAAAGAATTTCAGGAACTTTAGAAAAAATAAAAATATAAACAAATAAAATGTAATTAGAGCAACGCAACACAGTGTATATCTTCAATACACCGCGGTGATTCCAGAATACAAAAGCGTGCCACATAACGCTACACTTCGTTGCTTTTTTAACTACAAAAAAGTGTTTTTTATTGTGTAAGAAAAATTGCTTTGCAAAAATTCTCTTCTTCTTATGACTCTGAACTTAAAGTTTTTTTTTTCAAACATATGATTGTGTTATTTTTATACCCTTAACCATTGCTGGTGGTTGAGTTTATGCTGCTGTTGCTAACAGCCTTTAAAAAATGGCCCAAAATCCTGAAAGTATACAAATCGACTTAAAAGCAGTTTCTGAGTAGATTTATATTTTTCATGCATTAATTTTTCATATGATTATGATTAACATTTCACTACTAGACTTTTTTTTATTAAACATTTTTTTTTTTAATGAGACTCCCTTATTTATAGAGTTTTTGGGGCATGAGATAACTGTGTCTTTAAGAGAGAAATTTCATTGCCATTTGCAAGTATCTTTACCTTTCTTGGTGAACAGAATAGACTACCCCAACCCCCCCTTGACTTTACTTGAATTTATCGATTGCTTTCTTTTTTTTCTTACGAAAAACACATACATACATACATATATGTATGTATATATGTTTGGTGTCGTTTAATTTTATTTTAATAACAAAAGTTCTTTTGTTGTCTTTATTTTTTTTACCATCATTAAAATTTCGCCTACTTGCTCTCTTTCGTACATACCATTAGTTGATAGCAGTATAACCATATTAGCTTTTTTGTTTGGTTTAGCTTGAAATATTTCAATAAGCTTTAAACTCTTTTTTTTAGCTTTTTTAAAAATGCAAAAGTTAAATTCTTATGAGTGATCAAATCAAAACCCAACAATCGGATTTTTGAATCAATGTTTTTGAGTATAAGAATGCATTAAATAAAACCCCCTTTGGGAAATAATCTATTTTTCTGATAAAATGTTTAGTCTTACTTTGCAGTAACGCTGAAGTTGAACGCGTATTCAGCGGAATGAATCTAATAAAAACGAAAATTGAAAAAGATTCACTTTAAATACAGTGATTTTTTTTGTCGAACTCTTCAGTGGTAGACGAATATTCGTTTGAGGAAATATTTAACACGTCGTCAAATATTAATTAATTATGTTCGTTTACCTGTTTTAAATTATTATTTGGAGTTTATAATTTTCATATCTAGCAAACATACATACCCAGCTGAAAGTTGCATTGCTTTGTAATGAGTTAAAATGATAAAAATACAGTAGTTGCACTACTTACCTTTTGGCATTTTAACCCATGACTTTAACACGGCGATGTCATTGGAGTCAAGTAATTACCACGTCCACTTATAAATAGGGACGTCAATATGTCATCAATATGCTTCCTAAGAACGAAACTAAGGTTTGTTAATTCTTTACGTTACGTTTTACAGAAACACTTAGAAAAAAAAACCTTTAGAGCCGATTTGAAAACCGCCGTTTAAATTTATAAACATCCGTCGAAAATTTAATTACTTATACTTAAAGTATGTCAACCCAAACGAGAATTATAATAACTTATTAAAGTGGCTCCTAACATTTTTTTCGTTTATCCTAAAAACACTTAGAAAAAACCTTTAGAGCCGGTTTGAAAACCGCCGTTTAAATTTATAAACATCCGTCGAAAATATAATCATAATAGTTAATTTTAGTGGCTCTTAACATTTTTTTCAGCTAAAATGTATGTATTATTAGAAAACTACTTCTAAGTAATGCAGGCGGCTTGTTTTACTCATTGGAAAGTATGTTGGTTAGTAAGAGCAAGCCATTACCCAGTTTTTTGCTGGGCACATACATATGTATGTTATAAAGATATTTTTGTTCAATAAATATAGTTTTATTTTGTTAATGATTAAAAATATACATTTGACTTATTTCATAAAAAAAAGGTTTTTACATAGTATGTGTACGTATGTACATATATGTACCCTACAGATAATATTGGACTACGTAGTCTATTATAGTTTAAATGGACTACTTTCATTATGGTCCAATGCAGCGTAGTTATGGACCATGTTATGACAAATGGTTGTATTTCAACATAGCAAGCTTTGTGTAATTAATAAAAAAAATTAATTTTTATTGTAAATACAAAAAAATAAAAAATTTATTACATTATTGAGACTCCATGAAGTTATCCGGTGTAATGATAAACTGGGTTATATGGTCTAGTCCTAGGATATCGTAATGTTAAACGGACCACCTTTTTACCATATATTTGGAGTTGTTTTGGAGTACTCCTACTCCTTTGTGGACTACTCGTTACATGCATGTATGGACTAGTCTCGTTATCTGCAGGGTATGTGTTATTTATAATACCAATAATGAATATATTTAAATAAAAAGCAATACAAAAATTTAGCTCTATTTTTAGGTTTTAAATTTATTTTTTTTAGCTTTTTTAACCTCTTTTTTTTAATCCTCATTTACCTTTGTATTTTTTTTAATCTGGTCACACTGGTTGATAGCTTTAAAATTCTAAAAAGTTCCTTCTCCATTTCTTAACAACTTCTTGGCTTGAATAATAGAACAGATGTTTGAAATGTATGATAAAACAAACGATAAACGTCAGAGTATTGTTGCCAAGTATAATTGAGGAATGTCAGATTTAATTTGGTGTAAAGTAGAAGACATGTTTTTTTTCATTCAGAGACGTGTTAACAAATGTTACAATAATTTTAGGTGAAAAATTCAATTCACTTTCGGCTGCGAATCAACCTAAAACACCGGTGGCTAAAAATGTCTTTCTTTCGAACAATTGAAAATTATTTCGTGCGAATGCGAACCCCCTGCTTTATCGTAGTCAGGCACTAAGAAATTTATCGTTGCTGTTCAACAACATACGAGAATCCAAAAATGTTTTTGACACTTCTTGTGTTACATGACGAGTGCTTAAGAGTGTGCACGAATGTCTCTGGTTGGGGGTTTATTTTACCAAACCATCATTAGTGAGCGTCAACAGTGTCAACAATTCCCAAAGACCTTGACTTTAAGTGTAATGTGCACATTAGGGCAGTCTCCTTTTGTTTTGTTTGAATTTTTTTTGTTGTTAAATTTAAAGACTATTTAAAAAAAAATATTTGTTTAAATTTAAATTGAATTAAAATTGAACACTTAACATAATCTTCGCAGTAAATCAGGCTGTATTTCAGCAAAATCGCTAAGAGATGTTGATTTTTTAATGCTCAATTGCTTATTTGGTTTATCGGCGCAGACAAGCGGCTTTACATATTTCCAGAGAATATATTTAATCGCAAAACCGAAGCGGCCAGTTAACTGGTCCGCTTGGTAAAATTTATTGTCGTTAAATTTTTTTTTGTAAATCAATTGCTTGGAGCGCTGTGTTACATGTTTGCAATGTTAATGCCTTTTAAATGAAACACGAAAAAGTTAATAATCATATTCTTGTACCACTGACCATTTACTGTAATAATTTTTGAAGATATATGGATCAATTGTTACACCGGCCCATAAAGCACACCAATTAAAGGATGTTTAATTACTAAAAAGCCATTGCAAAAGTTATGTTTCTTAAATATGTCTTTGGCATAAAGCTATTGCATCATAAACTGCCAACCCAAAATGACATAAAAAAACGAATAAAAACTTTCAAATCAGTTGCCACAGAAAACACTGTTTCCCCTGTTTAAAGTTCTCCGTTTCTAAAGAAAACAAAAATTCCGTTAAGTCAGCGCAGCACATATCTTAAGTGTCTTACATTTCACACTCAAACAAAGTTTCTCCTGTAATTCATGTCCTTAAGCATCCTGTCTATTACACATGACATTGTTGACATTTGGCTTAAAATACACACAAGACAAAAGGTGAAAACAACTAGAAATAAAAGCCACGTGAAATTTATTTTACACTTGAATGTTTTTTTTTATATTTCTTTAATATAAAATAAAATATTTTATGCAAAATGTTGTCTTGTCTGCTTTCGTGTAATATATTTTTATTATTACATAACAAAACTGCTGAAAATAATTGGTGAAATATTTTTTTTCTTTATCAGAGAGAAGAAAACCTTTTTCATATATTTGTGTAAATGAAATTCGAAAATATGGAGTAAATATTGACATAATTATTAGGTTGTACGTAAATTTTGAAACATATTAAAAAAAAAAAAAATAAATAAAAACAAGTAAGAGCGTTATATTGAGCTGTGCCAAATCTCTTGTAATTACGTAAAAAAAACTTTTTTTCCCTTAATCTCGAAAAAATTTTTTTTTTTATTTTTCAAAGGGCATGTCTAATTTCTTATTGTTTTATACCAATAACGCGTTTGTACAACATTGGGGGACTGAGAAAACTTGATTTCAACAGACAGACAGACGGACATGGCTAAATCGACTTCCCTATCTATAAGGATTCAGAATATATATACTTTATGGGGTCGCAAATGAATATTGTAGAAATTACAAACGGAATGACAAACTTATATATACCCTTGTCACCTCAGGTGAAGGGTAAAAAATTAAATAATAATAAATAATAAATAAATAATAAAAAAAATATATAATAACGATACTAATAATAATATTAAAGGAATCTAATAAAGCATTATTTTGTATCTAAATAAAAATATTTTTTTTTAACTGAAACAGCTTTAACGAAGGATTTTTTTTTTAAATTAGGGAAAAATGCTGCAAGTTTTAGGAAAAACAGATTTTTCTTAAAAATTCTTGGTTTATATATTTAAAATTATATAAAATTTTCTGCAAAAAGAACATGTATCAAAATTGTTCACTAAGAACTTTTACTAAGGGAAATGAATTTTTTAATAAAAAATTTCTTTAAATAAATTTGGTTTTAACCTTTTTATAGTTAGAGAAATGAAAAAAATAATTTATTGAACATTTGGAAATTTTTCGATGGTTTGCGGTTTTGATAAAATTTTGTGAATGTATGTAAGTAGTAATGCATGTATGTATTGAAAACGATTTTATTTTTTTTAATTTTGATGTACAGTGCACTGTAGCTTTAAATTATTAAAAATATTGCGGTGGAACCTTCATTTAAAGGGTCATAATTTTAGTTGTGTTTAGGATTTAGGATTGTTTGTTTTTAATAC
This sequence comes from Paykullia maculata, assembly GCA_003055125.1. Taxonomy (NCBI): domain Eukaryota; kingdom Metazoa; phylum Arthropoda; class Insecta; order Diptera; family Rhinophoridae; genus Paykullia; species Paykullia maculata. The sequence goes on from NDXZ01013110.1 coordinate 25,383, forward strand.
AACGTACAAGATTTCAAGGTTTAAGAAATTTAATTAAACATTTTTTTTTGTAAATAGTAAATAATTTTTTAATTTTTTAAAAAAATAATTTTTTTAATCTCCAAATTTTTTTTTTAATTTTTATACAAAAAGTTACCTTTTTAATTAAAATTGTATAAGTAGATTTTTGTTAAAAAAATAGTTAATAATATATTTTTAATGTTTTTATATATATAGAAAAAATTGGTTTAATAGATTTCTTAAAATCTTGCCAATTGTAATCAAAAAGAATTTTTTTTAAATCTTAAACACATCAAAAATGATGACTTTTTAAATGAAGGATTCACTCTAATATTTTTAATAATTCAACGCTATAGGGTTGCCACTGTTTATCAAAATTGTAAAAGATAAAACCGTTTTCAATACGTGCGTGCATTACATACATTCAAAAATTTTATCAAAATTAAAAATCATCAAAAAAAAAAAATTCTGGTAAAAATAACATGGAATTACTTTAATAATAAAATAAATTTTTTAACGTTAAGAAGTTTCCTATAAAAAAAGATAATTTTTCAAAAACTCCAGATTTCTATAAAACTTTCTAATGATTTTCTTTAATTTCTTTTTAATTAGAGACTCTTAATTAATGTTCTTTTGAGATTTATCATAAAGCAGTCTTTCATATAAAATTTCACTCTGCGAAAAACTTTTCCAAATATTTTCTAATTTTCTTTGCCTCAACCCCCCAATTAAACCACAATTGTATGTTAATATTCTAAAATTTAATTAATTTGTAGAACTTTCTTACACATCTTCTTTTGCCTCTTTTACGAGTAAATTGTCTTTGTTGTGACACAGATTTCGATTTAATTGAGTTTATAGTCAGTTGAAATTGTTTGTGCAAGTAAATATATATGTAAGGGATGCCATTTAGCGTCTTGTTATCGCAATTAAAAATGAAAAAAAAAATCTTTTTAAATATCTGTAAAAAGAAGATGTTAACAAAAATATTTGATAAATATGTGACTATGTTCGTTGTCCTTAAAACAAAGAAAAAGTTTATAAAGTTTTACTTTAAAGCAAATGAACATAAAAAAAAAAACTCTTTGTTAAAAATATGATTATTTTTTTAAGAAACAAAACACACAAAAGCCTTTAACAATATAATTAGAATCTTCAGTGATTAATAAGGGTCGCACTAAAAAAAATAAAAAAAATTTCTTTGTTTAGGTTTAAATAACACACTAATTACCAAAGACTTTAAGACAAACGTTTGTTAATAGACGTATGTATGCAAAATAGTACTTTAGTAAATGGTTTAAAGATTTTTGACCATGTCATCTTGTTCTTACAGTGGTTTTCTGGCCATCATTAAAGATTCATAGAAAATAATATAAAATAATTAATTCAATTCAATTCAATTTAATTTAATTCAATTCAACTCAATTCAATTCAACTCAACTCAATTCAATTCTATTCAATTCAATTCAATTCAATTCAATTCAA
>NDXZ01013114.1:7129-19705 GCA_003055125.1 Paykullia maculata
GTACGCATTTTAAATTTGTAAGTCATGGCTTCTAAATTAAATAAAAAGAAAACAAGTGAAATTTTTTGAACTCATTGATAGTGTTAACTTTGTTTTTCTTTGTTTACTATTGAATTCAATTTTTTGTTTTGTTTATGTTTGACTTCTTTGTCTATTATGTACATCAAAGCTTTGGTTTTTACTCTATTTTAACTTTTAAAATTATTATTATTCTCTAATAACTTTAAACGATCCTGTAAATCATGTATTAAAAAGACAAAAAAGTTTATTTGTCGTTTTTATTAGTAAACAATGCGTAGTTCTTTTATGTGTGAACAAAGAATTAATATTTAATTAACAGTGACATAATCACTGTTTAAAATAACATTCTTCTTATTTAACAGGAGTTAAAAATAACAAGAAGTGAAAAATAATTAACTATGAAAAGTAACAAACTGTGATCATAGTCACTGTTTAAAATAATAGCGATTCAAAAATCACATTCACTGGTAACGATATTCCTTCAAAATCACGGGATCGCTCATCTCTAATATACATAGATGTATGTATAGGTATATATTTACATATTTAAAGAAAAACCGTTTTTCATTGAGTTCGTCCTACTGTGCAATGTTTCTAAAACTTTTCAATTGTGTGTAAGTGCGGAAAAGCTGTTTTTACGTTGTACTGCAAAGAAAATTTAATTTAGTGTTTTTTTGTTTTGGTTCACACACATTAACTCGTACACATGCTTACATAAATTTTTGTATATATGTATGTATGTTTGTATGTGAAGACGATGTGTTTATAATTCTAACATTTAATATTATGTACAAGTATGTTCGTAAGTGTGGTCTTTATTTTGTTAGATTTTCCTAATTAATTTGATTTTTTTTAAGTATAAATACATTCAAAAAAATATATGTACGTACTTAAAAATATACCAGGCACGGATACAAGGGGGGTAGTTACCCCCCTTTCCCAACCCAAATAAAAATATTTTTTTTTATTTTAGAAAAAAATATGTTACATTTGCAAAAATGTTTTAAAAGTCGCAGGATAATTTTTAACTTCAGGTTGTCAATCAAATTCAGACTGCCGCACTCCAATCATAAAATCCATAATTTTTCGTGGGCATCGAAAGATGGTTAATTTCTATCTTCTAAAAATATGAACTTCGAAGGTATTTTTTGATTACTTTTAAGATTCCGTATAGAAAATAATTTTAAGGCGAGCGCCTCAAATGCAACATATATTTCAAAAACAACGAATTTAAAATAATATCAATAATATATTATCACAGTTTTATTAAAGAAACATATAAATAAAAACGGCGGACTTATCAGACAATACTAAATTTCTTTAGCTTTAAGATATTTCAACATCTACGAAAATAAATTAAAAAAATATCTCAATTCATGTTTGAAATTCTTAAATTTAAAAGAAATCGTTTTTATAAATTCATACTCAAATATATTAAAAGCAAGTAGAAAATTGTATTGTTTTTAAGAATAATGTTAAAAAAAATATTTTATAACAAGAAAAAAGTTCTTATACATATAATTTTTTAATCTAATTTTTAAATCGAAATGTTTAACTTAATGACTTCTTAATTAATTCCCTGATAATGCCACAATATTGAAAAGAAAAACCAATATAAAAATTAAAACTATTTTTATACAAAAACAAAAGAAATACCGTAAGCTTTGTAAAAATAAAATTTTAAAGGTTAAAAAACTGAAGTAATTTGTTTACATACGAAATTTAATTTGAATTATATTGTGATTTAAATTCAAATAAACTGCTAGTAACAAAATAACATTGTTTTGTTTTATATAAAATTCTAAAATGTAACCCCCCCAAACGGTAAAGCAGGATCCGCGATTGCAAATACTAATAACCTTTTTTTTATTTATCAAATTCAGTAAAGTTGAGTTTAGTTTAATCAGAATATGCACATACATATGTATGTGTATTTTTCAGTTTTTTTGTAATCATAAATATATAAGAAAAGTTTAATAACATACATACATATGTATGTTGGTGTCTAGGGGTTTTTAATATTTGTTTTCCTTCAAAGTTGAAAAACTTTGTGGCTTGTTCCCCAAATGGTGTTAATTATTAAAACCCTGAGTTTATCAATAAGCTCTTGTATTCAATAGTATGTAAGTAAATAAAAAAAATATGTATCAAATTTAATTTACTTCAATTGCACGTAAATATAATATTTATGTTCATTATTAGTAAATTAATAACAAAACTATGATAAATACAAAAAAAATATATCATTCTTTAGCAAGATAAATTTGTGTTTATATGTACCTCTATGGATATCAAATTAATATGTACTTTACCTTTGATACTTTACTACAGATTAATTTAAAATATATACATATACATACATACATACATACATACATATTTAAACAAGCGGCATAAATAATAACATTATTTTATTTATTTATAATAATTTACCATCATCCAATTTAAAGTCAGCAGACATATTTTGTTTTAAAAAAAATTAATATGTATGTTTAACAAAAAACAAACCAAAAAAGGTAGGTTTTTTAAACTTATTACAACACTTATACGCTAGCTATTTGCAAATTAAATTATTTGGTAAATTCTCAACTCACTGTTTACATAAAAGATTGCAAATAGTTATGTGTATGTAGTGGTGCCGGGCGGCAAAAACATAATTGCAAAAAATCTAAATACGATTAATTATTGCTTTATTTTTTATTATTATATTTTATTTAACACTCAAAATTATTGTGTTAATTATACCCTCTCATATTAGCTAATGTACATATTGATAATCGAAGGTTGGCAACACTCAACTAACAATACCTGTTGAAATTACATACATATGTATGTACATATACATATACAGTTTGTTTGTCGATCATGCTGATGTTGTCGGTCATCATTATGTCTCGTAAAAAGAATTGTCAGTTACGTGTTGTCAACATCTAAACACTGATTTATTAATTGGTCTGTCTGATCGTCGAAAACACTGAAACATTGACCTTTGTCCAGACGCTATTTAATTTAACGCTGGGTGTAATATGTATTTAACTCTGCTTATTTTTGCCACAACACATACATTCATACATATTCATACATACAATTTCGTATTAAAAAGTTTCGCAATTTCAATTCTTGGTGTTAAATTGTGTTTTTTTAATTCATTTGCCCGATATTGGTCTATTTTTTACAGAGTCATTCTACTTTCGTACAATATAGTACCTATTTCTAAATCTAATTAATTACCTTTTACCTTTTTTGATAAATTCCATTTTAACATACATACATAGTACGTACATATATACATATGTACATATGTATATACTTGCAAAAAGTCTTTTTTCATTTATAAATGATCAGATTTCCTATCTATATGTAACTTCGCCTATATATGTATGTACATAAGTACATATACATATTAGTACATATATATGTTTATCTGTTGTTGAACTCACATGGAATGAAGGCAGCTGTAGTGAAGTATAAGTGAAATCAACCGAAACGAATAGCGGTATCGGTATAAAAAAAAAATTTTTTTCGGTATTGCTAACGGTATTTTGATTATACCGGTATTAGCTAAAAATTATTATTTCTTGTGTATTTAATTTAATGAAACTATTAATTTAACAAACACATTCTACTTTTATAAATACTATTTATAAGAAACACAAAACGACATTTTAAATATTTGTTTTCAGTGATAAAATAAAAAATAAATTGATAAAAACAATTAAAATAATTCATATACATATACATACATACAAAAACATATACAAAAATATGTACAAACATTGGTTGTGTTTCTCGAAGCAAAATACGAATATAAAATACAAAATGATTAATTTATTTTTTAACTTAAAATCAATTTTAAGTACATAAACAAATATTTCAAAACTCTTCATAAAAAGTTTTTAGCTTTTATATATTTTTAAAGCTTACTTTTTAAGATTTTGATATGACATTGACTTTTTTAGTTACATATGTATTAATGAACACAAAAAGTACTTTCCTAAAATAACTCCAAATTGGGTCTAATCACAATAACCCCATTTGAACTGTCCTCATATAATCTATTGCGGCAAGGGCTCATTATTTATATTTAACTTCCTTTAAAGAAGCGTTCTACACTAACTTGTGTTATTGGTACGGCTAGCACAACTTTTTCTATAGTATATAACTCTAGCTGGACTTTACTTCGTTCTTTCCAACAATTAAGAACATTTACGTGCCTTTGTACACGTTTTTCGTTTCTACATGTACCAGTTCACGTTTTTTTATACCCTTCCTCACAGGTGACAAGGGTATATATAAGTTTGTCATTCCGTTTGTAATTTCTACTATGTATGTATATTCATTTGCGACTCCATTAAGTATATATATTCTGAATCCTCATAGATAGGGAAGTCGATTTAGCCATGTCCGTCTGTCAGTTTGTTGAAATCAACTTTTCTCAGCCCCCAGATGTCGTACGGACACGTTATTGGTATTAAACGATTAGAAAATTCCCGAGATTCTTGCTATTGAAAATCACCAAAACTCGACAATTAACGAAATATAAGCAAAAATATTTTTTTTTTTACACAAATATAATAATATTTGTGTGTAACATGCCTTTTGGGAAATTTTTAAAGAAAAACAAATATCGAGATATGTATAAGCAAAATTTTTTTTCGAGATATTAACAATAAAAAAATCCTTTTTTTTTTAAACAAAAATTATTATATTTATTGTATTTACTAACTGGCCCAGAATTTGCAAAAATATGGGCGAAACCCCTATATGGACTAAAATTAATATCATTAAAAAAGTCATATTTTTTAAGACTTTAAATGCCTTTCGGACATGTAAATACATAACACGTACATAAAAGTATACATATACACATATACATAAATACCCGTAGTGATGGGTATATAAGATTTGGCACAGCCAAATATAGCGCTCTTACTTGTTTTTTTGTTATTTGGGGTTAAAGAGAATTTTTATATTTCCATCTTCCACTTACATTTATTATGTAAAGTGCCCTTAAGAACGTTGTTCCAACGTGAATCCATTAAGACAAGTTTCATGTTGAAAAATAATTTGTTTTTACATATTACTCTTTTTGAAGAGTTTTCGTAGCTTTGTATGTTGGTCCATGTCGTCTTTTATATTTTCCACAGTTTATTGCATATGAAGAAATCATTGATAGCCTTTGATAAGTTTCCACAAAACTCTTTAATTTTGTCATTTACGAGAGATAGCAGCATATCAAAAGTAGACGACCACCAAGAAAAACGGGCAAGTGTTAGGAGTTTTTAATTTTTTTACCACACCTCTGGCTATTTGCATTATTTATACTGTTTTTAAATTCCCGTACTAAATGAAACGGTATTGCGAAAAAAAATTGTTTCGGTATCGGATCAATACCGGTAATCAATTTTAAGCGGTATTTAATCGGTACCGGTATTAGTATTAGTTGTCAACCTTGTTAAAACCCAATCTTTTAAACAAACAAACTTAACGCGTTAAAAAAATATTGACACAAATATAGAAATTTCCCCACATTCTACAAAATAAGATTTATTCGTTAAATAATTTTCCTATTTTTAGCTACGAAAGTCTAAAATTATCCTTAAATCATTTTCAATTGATGATGTTTGATTCCTTTTTGTTCGAGATTTATTTTGTCGGCTAAAAGTTTCCAATAAAAATTCCAAAATTATTGCTATAATCTATTGCATGGTCAGCTTGTGTGTGTTATTTGTGAGCAAATGTCAACTTTAAATTTAATTATCTTTTGTAATTGATAATGTTTATTGCTGTAATTGTATTCGTTTACAGCGCACATAATGTTTTCTATTGAAAATTATGTATGAACAATAATCGTTGTAAGCATCAATGCCGTATTATACATACAACTGGTTGTACCATACATATGTACATACATGTCTATGCATGTATGCATGTATGTACGAGAAGTACTTGCTAGTACTTTTTAAATCAAACAGTTTAGTTTTTAAACGCACATACTCACCAATTTGGACCTTGTCATTAAAAAGATATTACAGATTTTTTGTCATTAAATATTTGAGAACTTTTGTTTTTTTTGAGCATAATGAATGGGCTAATAATTAAAAAAAAATCATGTGTATTAATTTAAGGGTAAATATGTACATACATACATATGTAAGTACATATGTTTGTAAGTTATATGAACTTGTCCAAGTACAAATGAAAACGATATCAAGAACATTTAGGTTAATACATAGTACAAACTTATAAAGTACATCTATACAAAGTTTATTACCTTAAAATATGTTTGTAGGTGCAGACACACTGCTGCTGTATGTTTTTAACGAGTTTAATCCGTATTATCCCAATGGTACCGCCAGAATCCAATCCAAGAACAAATACATTTTTTTTAAAATTATTTGTTAAATTGCCGGCTTCTTGTTTAAAAAAAATATTTATTTAACTAAGCGCAATAGTTTCACTCGAAATTAACTTTATGCAACAACTCTGTGTTCGATAGAGTGATCCTATCTCGGGATGAAAAAAATTCTTATGCTTATGTTAAAGAAGTTGGGAGCGGTGGTAAAAATGAATAATTTTGGCTGATGGTCAAAAACCTAAAAGAGCAAAAAATACAACAAGTACATGTTACGGTGTTGAACTTTTAGTTCATTATGCATGTGGTTTTTTTTTAAACAGTACTTGAATATCATGCAGTTACTTATCAAAGAGAGCCGTAGAAAACGTTGCATATACATATGTATGTATGTATGTGTATTTGTAGTTGTTGCTGCCATGGTGCATAATCTGGCTCTAAAATGCAGGAAATAAGGGTCAACCATTCAATTTTCTAATGCTGATTTGCTTTCGTCATGTTACTTTCGCCTGGATGACATTGGCAATCTAGTAGAATTTGTTAAGAAAGAAAGGCCACTGTGCAGTCTTAATTATTATTATTCTCTTATTATTATTATTACTATAAAAAGGTGATGTAAACAAGGAACATAGTGTGAACAAAGTTCAGAAATCAGAAATTTAAAAAAATTAGGTGGCAGATAAACTTACCAAAAAACACACAACAAAAAAACGATATTTTTTTCAAAAACAACAAAAAAAATTTGATTATTTTTTAATTTTTATTATAAAACATAATATTTAAATAAATGAGGGAAAACAACATTAAATTAGAGTAAAAAGAGGGCTGGGATACTCAAAACGATATTGAGACTTTTGATTTTTCTGTTTATTTTAATTACTATAAATAATATCTTGATTATTGATAAAAAAAATTTTTGGGTTAAAATATACTTTTCTGAATTTCTAGGTACATAGCATTCATTTCTATTTCCCGCTATGCATTACATTTGCTATATATAGATTCATATATCTATATATCATTCTATATATCATTCAACTTGATTTATTTCCAAAAAAAAAAATGTCAAGCTATGAAGGGTTAAAAAAACAGTAACTATGTTGTCTAAGATTATTTACATACATATGTTTGTATGTACATATACATACAAATATTCATGTGTATGTTTATCCACGTCTGATCATTTAGCCATCATATAAAGCCATTGACCAACATATAAACAGAACATCATTTGTTAATATTCTCTTATAACTTTTATTATCAACTAACTAGTGGTGACTTTGAAGAATTTTGTTTTTTTTTTTGCAGAATTATTATAACGAAGGTTTATTGTGACTTTGACATTGATTCTTAGAAGCAAATTACGGTTTAAATCAAAATATTTTGATACCTACATCTAAACATACATATGTATGTATGTATGTAATTATTTATTCACACATACTACATACACACATACTACGTACGTACGAACGCTTATGATAGTACTGAGGATAATTAAAAATATAGAACTAAATAAAATCATAAAATAGTCACAAAAAAATACTTTAAATAATAAATTTAAAAACAAGTTTCATTTTGACCAGTTGTGTTGTAAATTTGTTATATGTATTTAAGTTTAATACATACTTACATAAATACAATTGAAGATACTTTTATGTACATACATACATAGCAAATAAATTTATATGTACATACAAACATATTTATGTAAGTATGTATGTTTAATTTTAAAACCGACATATTCTATTAGTGTTTATGCTAATAAAATGAAAAAGTTTTGTTTTGTTTTTTTTTTTAATTTATATTTTATCACTTCTTTTTGGAAGATTAAATGGTGTTTAAAATTTAATTAAACATTATTATAGGTATTTTCTTTTTTTTAGAGTTGTCAATCGTAATTTGGATATTATATATTGTATTTACATCAATTATATCAGGCTTGTCTTCTAAAACGTAAAATGTTTATTTATTAATTTATGCAAAATCAACATTATTTTTTGTAAACATTTGTATGTAAAAGCTTTTAGCAAAACGTTTTTATATTTAAATTACTTTTAAATGAATTAACATAAATGCTTCCAGGAATTAGAAACGGAAATCTTTCTTTCAAATAGAACATAATTAATTCAATTTAATAAGAATATACTAGAATTTTAATTTAAAATTAAAAAAAAATATCCCAACTAAATATATATTCATTTTGTAAAAGGGAAATATTTATCAGTAATCGGTAAACCAAAAACCCTGAAACTAACCAATACAAATTTTCGATGTCGCAGTGTTTTATGTCTTTAGCCAAAAAAATATTATGAACAAATGATTTTATAGAATGCGCATCTCAACATTACGCGGCTCGTATCATTACAAACCCGCAGTTAAGTTTTGTTCTCTTTGTTGGTCTCGGCTTTACACTCACTCAAAATATAATAAAAATAATGTTTAAAATTTTGTATGAGATGCGCATTCTATTTAATAATTTATATTCTTTTCGTTGCAAAGTTATATTACTTAAAGCAGACCAAGTGTTAAATACTTTTCTCACTTTGCAGTGATAATTTTCTATATATGTACATATGTATGTAGATATATATTTCTGTATTCCTAATATAGAAAAAGCGCCTTGGTTTTATCGATTTACCAATTTAACAACTATATACATATATAAATATATTTGGGGTGAACTCGGCTAATATAAATGCTTTAATATCCCTGCAGAAAGCCTAGAGGAGTTAAAAATAACAAGAAGTTGAAAGTAACAAAATCACAGGATCGCTTATCTCTAGTGGGGAGGTTTGTAAGATTGTCGCTAACAACCACAGTGGCACTTGGTCTCTATATACATACATACATACATATATAAGTATGTATATTGAAAATAAGGCAAATAATAAAAAATTATTTAGTATTTTTTCACGTTTTATTTGACTTATTTCATATACATAGAAGATACTCGTAAAAAACTATTTTTGGAATTTCTGAAAAAATAAATCAACCGTTTAATGTATTCAAAGTTGTGTTATTAATCTCCCTCGTGTTTTTAATTAATACATACATTTTTAAAACGTACATTTTTAAAATTGTTAAAAACAATCTTTATGTATAAAGCAGAAGCGTAAATATATTTGGCTTTTTTGGGGAGGGGTGTTTTGAATGACATATATAATTTTAACAGTTTATCGGAAACCAATTTAACTATAAAAAATTAGAAAAAATGTTTTAGAAAATCCTGGGACCAGAGTGCACTTTTATAAAGGTTTATACTCTCAGAATATACTTATATACTTAATGGGGTCGCAAATGAATATTGTGGAAATTACAAACGAAATGACAAACTTATATACATAAGCCCTTGCAAACTGTGGTAAAGGGTATAAAAAAACTTAAACATCATTAAAAAAACATAAAAATAAATGTAGTGAATTTTTTGTCATTATTCTGTGCTCGACGTGAACCTCTCAGAGACGTTATTTCAGAAAATAGAAGAACAAAAAATCTGGGTTTTTTTATTACAGGTTAAGATATCTCAAAGTAGGAAGAAAATATAACACAGGTCGAGCTTTGATTTGAGAGCCAATACGTGATACTTTTAGACGACATAACAGATTTTATAGGTTTCTTTAAACTAAAAACCCTAGTTTAAGTAATGTCTTTTTGTTATTTAAAGTACTACCCATTCAATCTATATATGTCTATATGTATCTATAACAAAAAATTAGAAACTACCTATACATCGCACACAACTTTCTGCTCACTTGCAAGCCGATTAGGATAAGCAGAGTGTTGGCAAACAGTTTATTTAGAATGATAGATATGCAGATAATAATAAGAGTTTAATTTTTAGTTACCATGAGTGGATAAAACATACATTAAAAATGACACTTATGCTAAATTTTTGTTATAAATACGGCTGTTATTAATTAGCTTGATTATTATTTAGAATGGATCTTTAGGGTTGTGTTTGTTATTATTTATTAGGTTTTTTATTTTTTATATTGCATAAATAGCTTTCGCCGTGTCCTGAGTAGCTGAGTTCCAAATGTACAAGAAAAAAGATTTATTGAGTTATTTTCGTTTTCTAACGGTTTTAGAATTTAAAGAACCTGCCATCCTTCAACATTTTCAAGTAATATTTTGTCCTTATTTTATTAAAAATGTACATAGTAAAAGTAAAGTAAAATAAAGTAAAGTAGCATGTGTGTGATATCAAAACAGGCAAAAGTGACCGGGGTGGGGTACCTTTGCTAAAAATTAAAATATTTTATACAAATATTTAGTGCTTAATATTGGTGCTCATTGAAATAATTTACATAGATGATCAATAAATTTTCTAATAATTATTTGGTTTTTATTAATTTTTTTTTAACGTTATAGTTATGAACCGAAAATTAAACGAAATGTGTCTGTTCCATTGAACTTTTTGCATGTGTTCGTTTCCTAAGTCTTTCGTTTTTTTAATTTACATTTTTTAACTTAAAATACCTAATACGCACACTTACGCACACATCTACATTTATTTTCAAATAAAGACTTAATTTTAGCTTGTTTGTTTTTGTATATTTTTGCTTTTTTTTCACTCTTCTTTAAAAAGCACCAATTATGTATAAATTTTAAAATTTATTATATTCCATATTAATATCATGATTTAGTTTTATTTAAATATTCAACGGTTTTGTATGAGTTTTGTTTTTTTTTCTGTGCAAATAAAAAGTATGTATACATAAATATTTATTTATTTATTAATTTTTTGCAAGTTAAAAATAATAAAAAGTTTTGGGTCTAGGTCGTAGTTGATTCATATCTAGTGTTATTATACCCTTCACTACAGGTGACATATACTTATACCCTATATAAGTTTGTCATTCCGTTTATAATTTCTTCAATATTCATTTGCGACCTCATAAAGTATACAAATATATTCTGTATCCTTATAGACAGGGAAGTTGATTTAGCCATGTCTGTAACTTGAAATCAACTTTTCTATGAGCAAAAAAGACACAAAAATTAAACATATTTGTGTGTAAGAGATGTCTTTTGAGAAATTCGAAAAAAATATGAACTAACTGGATCAGACTTCGTAAAGATATGGGTGAAAAACCTATCTGGACAAAAATTTAAATCATAAAAAATAAATGACTTTAAATTCCTTTCAGATATGTAAATACATATGTTTACATACATACGTAAATTTATTTTTTATTAGATTCCTACATGTGGTGAAGGGTATTTATAGATTTGGCAAAGCTGAATATAGCGCTCTACTTGTTTTCAAAGCTGTTTGCTATGCGGAAGTAACTAGAGAATCGACAAATGACAAAAAGTACCGAAATTTTCATTTGATTGGTTGTCATTTCATATAAGCTCTTCAGTTCTAACATATTTACGACTTTATTTAACTGAATATTATATAAAATATGATAATATCTATAGATGCCATCTATACATATTGCGGCCAATCAATTATTTGGATCTGTTTTAATTGATTAATTCGATTAGTAATCGGATAAATACAAATTGTTCGATTTTCTTATAAATTTAAGTGCCAAACGTACAAAAAAAGCATATTATTATATTATTTTATTAGAAAATGTATGAATGTTTTTTAAAGAATGTAGTTGTAGAAAGTGCTGAGCTTTAATGCGATTTTCTCTTTTGTTTTAGGTTGGAAAAAATCTTTGGCTTTGTGTAGATAATAAAAGAAACTAAAATCAAATATAAATACGTTTCCGGTTTCTGTTTAAACAAAAAAAGAAAAGGATTAATATATAACTTTCACAAATTTATTGATTAAGCTTAAGGTATGTTTTATATAAAAATAGTTCTTATTTTATTTTATTATTCTTTTCCATATTTCGCCACTCCGTTGTGTGGCATCGTCAGGAAATTCTTATTGGTTTTCGAATTTGATATTTCGGTTTGAAAATTATAGTTTGAAATATTGAAAAGAATAATTAAATAAAATAAGAACTATTTTCATATATTTTAATCAATTTGTGAAAATAATATTATAAACTGCAAAAAACTAGAATAATTTAATAAAAAAAATAACAATAAAACATGTCACAAAAATATATTGCGATTACTTGGGTACTTTATAATACATAAACATATATAGAAGTACGTACAAACACATGTACATGTATTTTCTTTAAACGTTATTTGTATTTCCATTAATGTGCTTTTAATAAAAATTGTATAAT
>NDXZ01013133.1:0-10286 GCA_003055125.1 Paykullia maculata
TAAGATTCGGTATAGCCGAATATAGCGCTCTTACTTGTTTTTTATAAAAATGTTTGTCATGTAGGTTTTTCGTCTATATCTTTGGGGATTTCGACCAATTAGTCCAAAATTTTATCAAAAATTTCTGTAGTTTATTTCAAACCTGCAAAACAGTAAATTTTTTGGGGTTAAAAAAAGGTGGTCGCTTTTTGTTGCTTATATCTCAGTTGGTTATTAATGGATATTGGACAGTTTTCAATACCAATTTTCTCGGGAATATTTCCAAAAGTTTGATACCAAAAACAGCTCTGGCTGACCCATGGGAGCTACGAAAACTTGATTTCAACCAACACACGGACAGACGGACATGGCTAAATCAACTTGCCTATCTATATGGGGTCGCAAATTAATATTGAAGAAATTGCAAACGCAATGATAAACCTATATGTACCCTTGCCAGATGTGTGAAGAGCTTAAAAACACAGCTAGTTATAATATTTTAAATTGTTTCAGTTATATAAGTTCTGGTGTCAATTATTGTCCAAGTTTCGCAGATTCCAGTAGCGACTCTAGCAAGAGATTTAATGCCGATTAAAATTATTTTAGATAGGGAGGCTGAACTTGTTTAATGTTACAAAAAACAGCGCAAATTGCCTTTGGTCTTGTAATGAATACAAATAAAAAATTTGTTTAATACTTTTATACATAAATTAAATTTATTTTCATAAACTTTATTGAATAAACTATTGTTTAAAGTTCTATAAATTCTTTAAAATTTAAACATTATAAAGACTACTTAGATTACATAAACATAAATATGTTTAATATACAATATTTATTAGTTGCAAAACTTTTTCAATCATGCATGCGAAACACAAAGGAGAATCATTAAACAAAAACTTTTTCTTTGTTTTCGCAACAAAATGAAAATAATATTTATGATTTTTCATTACTCTTAAGTGCAAGTAAATCATCAATGTGCTGTTAAATAAAAATAAAATTAAATGCCTCATTTTAAATTTAAGTGAACAAATCAAATGATTTTAAACAGGTTTATGTTTAATTTGATTGAAAATTAGCTCCAGTATTTGGCGTCACCCTGAGAGGGTAAAGGATGTTGATAGGCAGAGGCTGCAGCGGCTGCTGCTGAGTTCATGGGGTTATTGTGTGTCAGTGAAATATTGGCCGCCGCTGCATAATCGTTTAGCGAATGCTGAGAGGCAGCCGTCGTATGTGCATGATGCTGTGCCGCCGCTGCATTGTAATTGGCGGCAGCAGCTGCCGATTGATAAGCAGCGGCCTGAGACCAATTCGAGGGATTTTCTAATTTGGTATAATTATCAGTGAGATGCAGGGAAGGAGAGATTTTCGAAACACTTTCGGCGGTTAGCTTGGAAAAGTCGTCAATGGAAAGTTTCGAGTAGTCTAAAAGAAAATAATTAGGATTTTGTAAAGAACAATTTTTGATGACATGAATATATCCAAAAAGTTAATGGTTAAGGATTATCAATTTACCTTGATGATAGTAATTTTGCCCGCTAAAATGTGTATTATGAAAACTGCCCGCAAAGCCCTGATGAGCCGACTGAGCTGCCATAAAGTCATAGCCACCCATTTGGGAGTGGGCATGATGGTGATGATGGGAAGGATGGTGAGCAGCGGCGGCCGCTGCTGCAGCTGCTGCATGCATACTATGTTGATCATTAATGCCGGCACCTGAAACTGTAGTTCCTGCCGCCGGACTATAACCCATAGAGCCCATAGTCAATGGACCAAAACCTAAAGGGGCAGAGCCACTGGCTGCTGCAGAAGCTGAAACTGCACTGGTAATTGTCGATGCCGACATAGCGCCATTCATACCACTACCGCCTCCACCACCACCAGAATGTTTTCGCAAACGTGCACGCCTGTTGCTAAACCAAACTTGTATTCGTGCTTCTGTTAATTGCGTACTTTGGGCCAGTTCTTCGCGGGTATATACATCAGGATATTGGGTACGAGCAAAGGCACGCTCTAAAGCTTCTAACTGATCGGCGGAAAACGTTGTCCTGGATCTGCGTTGTTTACGTTTTAATGGTATGCCGGGCTCAGACTCTGTATCACTTAAATCGGAATCTCTACCTAAAATTAAAAAACAAATAACAAAGAGAAATTAATATTTGTTTTTCTTTTCTATTTGCTTTGAAATCTTACAAATAATCCTTAATAATTAATGTGACATTTACACTTGTTTTTGTTGCCTTAATTTCCTATTACGTGTGTGTGCTAGCGCCCTTGTATGTGGTAATATAAAACCGTCATCAATTATGGCTAAAAAAAACCGGAAGGATTTTAGGTCTTTTTTTTACCACATAACCTTTATTTCATGTGCTTCTACAACTTAACCAACCGCACAGAGGGTAATAAAAAGGAACCGCCACACACACACACTTGATTACATATATTGAAAGTTAGACAAAACATAACCAAAAAAAAAAAGTTCTCTTTTATAGTTTAAAAGGAAAATAATATAATAAGTTGTGTATGAATAGAAGAAAGGATAAAAATCACATTGTTTCGATAAAAATATGTACATATATCCGGTTCATTCAATTAATTTGATTTTTTAGATGAATATCTTACATAAATTATTGGAATGTAGTATTTGTAAGACTGAAACTATATTTTTAATAGTTTATTCACTGCATAGTAAGCAGGTATGTATGTTTAGTTACACAATTAATCAATGACATATAAACAGTTAAAAAACGTTAATTACTTTACATGACTTAATAGTAGATTTTATTGTTTTTTAGTAATTTTTTTTAATTTTTAATGGCAACAATTTTTTTAATTATCTAACACTTAATTCTGACTATTTGTTATTTATTTTTTAATCATTTTTATTACCATTTAATTTATTTTAATTCAATTAAGAACTTCTGTATTCACTTTACTAAGAAAGTGATTTTCTTTTTATGCGGCATTGTTAAACTTTTTTGAAATTAATCGTTAGTACTTAAACATTAATTAATTGCAACTCAACTTGAAAAACTAATCAAAAAAATTTTTTTTTAATAAAGTATCTATTTGTATGCAAATATAAATGACCAACATTTTTTGTATACGTAGGTATGGATGTAAAAAAACTTCGCCAGAGGAAAAGAAAAGTTTTACACAATTGAGGTATTCAAGTTTGTTAAACATTTATTTATTTAATTGTTTTTGTAAATTTGTTTCATAAATTTTGTATTAATTTTCTAGGTAAGATTTTTTTATACCCTTTACATATGTGGCAAGGGTAAATGTATATAGGTTTGTCATTCCGTTTGTTATTTCTACAATATTCATTTGCGACCTCATAATGTATGTATATTCTGGATCCCTTTAGATAGGAAAGTTGATTTAGCCATGCCCGTCTGTCCGTGTGATAGTTGAAATCAAGTTTTCGTAGCTCCCATAGGTCACCAGAGTTGGGTGTTGTATCAAACTTTTGGATATATTCCAGAGGTATTAAAAACTGGCAATATCCGATTATAATCGGCTAAGATCTAAGCAAAAAAAGACGACCACTTTTTTTACACGAGAAAAATTATTCCTTTACAACTTTAAGATAAATGACATTTTTGATGAAAATTGAACTAATTGGCGCAGAATCCCTAAAGATATAGACAAAAAACGTACATGAACAAAAAATTTGTAGCATAAAAAGATAAGTTTTCTAACACTTTAACTACCTTTCGGACATGTATGTAAATACATACAAACATACATCTCTTATTACATATCTACACGTGGTGAAGGGTATATAAGATTTGGCACAGCCGAATATAGTGGTCTTACTTGTTTTAATTGTAGAGCTTTTTGACAATTTTTTTTTTTTGAATATACATACATATATACATATGTATGTACATTTCATTTATTACCTTAACTCACAGAATTGTATTTAAAATCAACATTGTTAATTTGTTTCTTACAGACATATCTAAATGTCAAACAAATTAGTTTTATACTACTTTTTAATAGTTTTTGATTTTTTAATTAATATTCCTTTGATGGTTTTAAAAAAGATTAATAACAATATTACCATACGATTTTTATTTAACTTTTAACCTTTTACTACAACATGCTGTGTGCATAGCTACAAATATTTAACAAATAAATGAATTGAAATATGTATAGAAAAAAACATTTATTTTCTAACAATTTATTGAGATGCTACTTCAAATTATAAATGGCTTATAAAACCTCATGAATTTGAAATGGGTATTAAAGAAAAAAAAAAAATAAATTTTTAATATTAAATTAAGAACTTCTAACAGTTTGCTGTTAAGTATAACATCTGTTTCCTCTGTACTTTTCCCAGCATCTTCAATACAAACCCTTTTTGGCAACTCTATTAATTTGAGAGACACGTTAAAAAAAAGACAAAGAACAGACTGTTTACACTGAATAAGTCTTCTTACATATTCTTACATAAATGTAATTATAGCCGTAACAAATCTGTCAAAAGATTGCCGCCAAAATGTAAATTAAGTGTCATAAAATATAATATGCTCTAACAAATTCTAAACAACCCACAAAAAGTCATCAGCAAAAAACATTATATGTAGTAAATAGAAAAAAAAAATTCAACCATTTAGTATGACATATTAAGAGTTAAACCTATTTTAAGTACAAAATATTTTTATATTTAAAAGAAATGAAGTTTCAAAAGAAAATCCCATCGTTAAAGCAATAACCTAATTTAATATGTTATGCTATGACATATGTATATGTAGTGGCGTTGACGATGGCGGTATTCCATATGTCACATGCTCGGTGGCATTAGTTGACAGCTAGGATTATATTACAACAAACCATCATAATGTTAGTGTGTCAATAAAAGTATAACGCTGCGTATTTAATGGAAAATATTGCCTAAAGCCACACAGGAACATTTACACATACATATTTATATTGTTGTTATTATTCTGTAATTGTATAACAATTTACATGGTTATGGGAGATGGAGATGGAAGACACAAAAATATAAATTTCTGACATGAAATACAACTCTGTAAGAAAAATTTAAGAAAATTGCTAAGAAAAGGCTTTAGGGCGTTACCAGCAATTTGGTTATGCTTCATCAAAGGAAATAAGTGATTTTAATTAATGAGGAATGATGGGAATTACTTAAGAGCATACAAAGGTTGAAAAGATTTCAGGAAAATTCTTCCGTAAATATAGAATTTGTTTTTTTTTTGCATTTAATAAAAGTTTTTATAAAAGTTAGGATGAATTGTTTTCTTAAACAATTAAAAAAAATCAATTATTTGGCAAGAAATGTGTACATTAAACATTTTAGATACAAAACGTACATAATAATATGTTTCCTTTAACAACAACTTTCTACATAGTCAATCTATTTGTTGATTTTACATTAAATTTATTAAAAATAGAAAATTTATTGTGAATACCTAAACAGTATTTCATTTCTTTGCAATAAATTTATATGCATACTTATTGCTAATTTATGACATACATATGTATGTAAGTATTTGATATTAATAAACATATTTGTAATCGACCCCACTGTACGTTGATGTTTGTTTTATGTATTTAAAGGATTACAAGGTTGCCAAGCCAGGGATACAAGGCAGCTTTAAGTGTTTTTTTAAAGGATTTTATTATGTCAAAAGTTTTTTTATTTTAGAATAAACTTGTCTTTAACGAAATTTTTCTCACATCATTTCTAGAAATATAATAACACAGAGTAATAAAATTTTTAAAACCTAATTAAACTCTCTCACACTCTACCAAACAACAACAACAAAAATTAACGAAAATCTGAAAATAAACAAAAATTAAATCACACATAAACCAAGATCAAAATCATTATCATTACATTATTGCCACGATCAACGGCATCCACCACAATACAGCCAAACGAAATGAGAAGAAAATGCCGATCATACAATGACTTGAAAAACCACCGCAAAGGACTCCCCATGGCGTATTAAAGATGCCGCAGTGTGGCGGCATATTTGTTCGTACCGTCAATGCTTTTGTTAAGTTGACACTTTTTTTCGGGCATGAACAAGAAATATAAATGCGACTAAATAAAATTTATTACAAAACAAAAATACAGACCAAAATAATACACAACGAAATCGAAGAGAAAAATGAAAGAAAAAGAAAATATTTTGTTTAATGATAAATAAGTGAGAGAATCTAAACGAAGGCGTAGTTTTGAAATCAAGTAAAGAGTTTATAATATTTATGTGTAGGACATTTTTTTTAGGGAATTCGAAAAAGTTTACCAGCTTTTAACCTTTTAATAACTGGGAATTAAAAGAAAAAGCTTGGGAATCCTTATAAAGTAAATATAAATAATTTCTCCTTTACAAAACATGATTTATAATTTGATAGCATTTATGTACATATGTATATATACTTTCAGATAATATTTTTTATTAATTCTATATTACAGAAAATATACTTTAATTATTAATTTTTATAAATATTTAGTATGTTATTAAAACATACAAAAAAATATATATTATAATATTTGGATTTACTGGAAATTATTTAAATTAAAATAGAAAAAGCGCCATAAATTGTCATTTTATAGATAACATTTTAAAAATTTCTGTTTTTAAGAAAAAAATTCATAATCAAAATCCCGGCAAACACCTAAAGTTATGCAAAACTAAAAACCCTGCCTGTGGAAAGCAGCCAAATGCTTAAAAAGGTTTACATGAGATATGTTAGTTAATTTATAAACTTGAGCGACCACACACACAGGCATACTTGTAAATCCTTTAATTTTTTATATCATATTTTTGGCGTTTCACACTTTATTACCAAAAAAAAAACCACAACAATTTTGGTAACTCTCTGTCTAATTTTCAATATTTTAAGGCACTGTAGTGAAAAGAACTACATACATACATATGTTTGTACATATGTACATATATGGCTTAGAAACTCATTTGTCTGGTGACTTGTGTTTTTCTTTTTCCAATTCTTTTTCTAAGGGTGAGTGTGTGAAAAGATTAGGTAAAGTGTAATATATTTAACGCCTTGACTTCAAACATTTGCCGACCTATTGATCTTTTAGTTTTTTTAACTATTATTTTTTTGCAAAGTCAATAATATAAAAAAGAGGGCGTCATTGTGTCTCAAAGGCCTTCTTCAATTCTTTAAGATGTTATTGTTCAAATTGGCAATCAATATAAACAATCTTTTTTTCTATAACCTGCCTGTAAGCAAGATCTATTAACTTACCCCTAAAATATTACGACATTCTGTTTCATTTATCTTGTTTTTAAAAGAAACCGCCTTATTTGTTTGGTTGTATATACAATATATACATACATATATACAATAGGTTCCGTTTTGTCTATTGTTGGCCTTTAATATTCTTTATTTTGTTATGCTTTTTTAACGTATGTTGTCTATTTATATTTTCTTTTCTATTTTCTAAATATTATTAATTGGCTCAAGTGATTTGTATTTATTTTTCTTTTTGACTTTTTGACGTCGGCTTGTATTGTAGATCCTTTCAGATCTATTGTTTAAAGGCGGTTTTTCTTTTAACAGGTGAAGTGGGCTAAACGTACATTATAAAAACAAATTTGAAAGTTAAAGTAGAACATAAAAAACATTACCGCAATATTTAACAGCATTTAAACAACATGTCTATTGTTAAAGAGAGTTTGATCTTCTGCTATCCTTGGCTAAATAAAACCTTTAACGATTAATTTGCTTGTAAATTTTCAAGGATAAAGAACAATTTAGTTTAAATTTTAAACTTTAAAAAAATGATGGCAACATTATTCTTTCAATTTGGATAACATTATTTATGTATGTATATGGCAAATCTTTTTTAAGGCTGCTACATTTATAAAATATTGTTTCATTTATAAAACTTTTGATACTCTTTATTGACACAAAATTTTCAATAAATCCATTAACAATGAAAATTCATAACAATAAAACTTTTGATACTTGTTTATTAACACAAAAGTTTTTAATATGTTAAATTTTCTATTTCAGCATAAACGTTTAAATAAGCAAAAAACTAAAATTTTTAAACTTCAATCTATTTCAACGATTTTATTATTGAGTACATCTAAATATGTATTATTATCCATACATATGTACATATATACATACATATCATATGTTTCTATTAAACACCAAATAATTCCCACCTGTTACTTACTTCCTTTCTTTTCCATAATTTCTTTTGATACGGTAACTCTTTTTTGCTTGCATTGTTTACATTCGTTAGTGTCATTGTTTTATTCGTGGACAACGCGTGTTAGAAAATTAATCGTTCGTATTAAAACAGTAATTAATTATATATATTGTTGTGTATATATTAAAAAAATGTAATAATATTGTTAAGAAACATTTAAAGTTTATAAAAGTGCAAAAATATTTACCAAATGTGTTGCTAAAATATAAAAATAAAGTGTGTAAAGTGTGGCAAAAGTAAAAAATACATATGTTGCAAAAAATGATGAAGTAAGAAAATGGTGGATTCGGTAAGTTAATGTTGTTGTTTTTACGTTATTATCTCGCTATTAATTAAATGTGGTCAGTTAGCATTCACACACGAGAACAAGATTTAGTCGAAATAACTTATTTGCAAGAGAGCCGAAGAAAAATGTATTTTTTGCCTCTTTTTCTCCTCTCTTGCCTATAAGCCTAATTTTGTTCGACTAAATCTTGTTCTCATGTGTAATGCTCAGTGACACCAATTTTTGGTACTTAAATGTCACAAGAATGTTTTAAAAAAAGTATTAATATTAATGATAAATAGTTTTTTTTTAACCTACGTTTGTTTTATAATAAAATACCTAAAAAAAAATTTAAATACAAAATATTTGTACTCTTAGGTTTCAAGTCATTTCTAGTTATTTAATGGTGTTGTTAATGTGATCGTCAGTAATAGAAATAGGTATTAAATTAATTTTTTTTATTCACTTTATTGTGTATAATTCAATTATTTTTTACAAATATTTCTTTTGTTATGTTCTGTTTCTTTTTACCTGAAATTGATTTATGCCTATTCTTTTTTAAGTTAAATGAATGAAATTAATATTTGTGTGTGTTTTTTCGGCTTTTAAATTGCGGTTAAAAAAGAAGGCATTTAAATGTTTTTAAAGTGTTATATTGAAATATGAATGAATATTAAAAAAAAAAACAATGAAACATTTCAAAAACAAACACAAATGTTAACCTAACCGGTAGCCAAATTAAAGGCAAAAAATAAAACATTGTTAAAAAACGTAGGTACGTGGGTTGTGAATTGAATATTAAAGTTAAAGAATTAATAACAATTTTGTATTAATGGCCTATTCTGATATTTAGCTGTTGATGTTCATTTATAATTTTAATATGAGTTACAAATAATGTACAAGTACGTGTAGTGTAATTAAAAGCTCACAAAAATCGATAAAGTGGTTCATGAATTGATCTATGTTTTAACTGGTTTTTGTGTTATTTTATAGAATATTTTTTAAAGGAAATTTTCATAATTTTGATTGGTTTTCTTATAATAATATTTTCTATTTTTGTCACCGTTTTTGTTGGTGAATATTTTAAATTATTGTTATAGAAAACATTTGATACTTTTATTTTATTTATTAAAAGAAACAAAATTTTTACCGGTCAGATTTTAGAAGGATTTTAATTTTATACCTATATGCCTTACGATATTTAAGAAAGATTGTTTCAATTTAAAACAAATTTTATTGAAAAATTTTAT
The DNA here is from genome assembly GCA_003055125.1 of Paykullia maculata. Lineage (NCBI taxonomy): Eukaryota > Metazoa > Arthropoda > Insecta > Diptera > Rhinophoridae > Paykullia > Paykullia maculata. The sequence continues at coordinate 9,722 of NDXZ01013133.1, forward strand.
AAATATAAATAAAAAAACCATTTTTAAAAAATTCTGCTCACTTTCTTGGTAAAAAAATTATTTAAATACTCTCTTAATAGAAAATATATCAAGGCTATTGCATAACTTCTATTAATATGTTTTCGATGTGTTTTTTTTTTATTAAAACTCTTTGACAAATTCTATGGCCCGTATTCATAGCTTTAAATTAAAGTCGGTTTTTTTAAAACGGCTTTAAATTAAAAACCTTTTATTATCTCTTTTGCTTTAATAATAAAAAATAAAGTATGTTTTAAATTAATACAGCTTTAAATGGGTGATACATCAAATGGTAAAATGTTTTCATACAAATTGTAACAAAATCTGATCAGCTGATTTTGTATTATGTTGACAAATGAAACAAAAAAGAAAAAAAATCAGAAATGCAAAAAAAAATTAAATAAATTAAAAATATTTTTATTTATTTGAAAAAAACAATATTTAAAGGACTTATTGCCCTTTTTAAGTTGTTTTTATATAGAAACGAGAAAGAGCACTATACTCGGCTGCAGAGAAGCAAGCCGATGGAAAAAAATCGGCGGCGGCT
>NDXZ01013135.1:0-11532 GCA_003055125.1 Paykullia maculata
TACCCTTAACACATGTGTGTGTGAAGGGTATAAAAAAAAAAGATAGTATAGACACTTGTTGTCGAACTTTTATACAAAGCATAACGTGCATCAAATTTTATTGTGTATATACATACATATCTTCTATCTATCTATCTATATATGTATATAAAAATGAAATGGTCCATGTATGTAACCGCATCACTTGAGAACCGCTGAATCGATTTGCCTGAAGTTTTTTTTGTTTGGTTCGTAATTTTTTAGAGACGGATCGTATGAAAAATATAAGGGGCGTGGCACATCCCACACATTTTAAATACATTTTATGATATGTAAAGAGAACTGTTAAATCTATCGTCTCAAAATTTTGTAGGACTATATCTTATACCATTTCCCCTATTCGAGCAAAAAATTGTTAGGATCGGATCAGGGGGTGCGGTACCGCCCATACAACTAAAATATATTTTAAGGCATATCTGAAGAACTGTTATCTCAATAGCCTCAAAATTTCGGACGATTAACTCTTATACCATTTTCCTTATTTGAGCCAAAAAATGTAAGGATCGGATCAGGGGGAGTGGTACCGCCCATAACACTAAAACATATTGCACGCCATATTTAGAAAACTGTTACATCTATGGTTTCAAAATTTTGTACGACTAACTCTTATATCATTTTACTTACCCGAGTCAAAAATTATAAGGATCGGATCAGGAGGTGTGGTACCGCCGATACAACTCAAATACATTATATGGCATATCTTAAGAACTGTTTTATCAATAGCCTCAAAATTTTGTACGATTAACTCTTATACCACTTTACTTTTCCGATCCAAAAATTATATGGGAAATCAAATATATTTTGTATGATCTCAAATTTTTGTACGATGAATTTTTATATTACCTTTCTTTTTCGTGCATATGTTATATTTACGAACACAAAATTTTGTACGATTAACTATAATATAATTGTTCTTATTCGATACGATTATTTCTAATACCGTTTTCCATATTCAGCCCAAAAATTAGCAAAATCGGAGCAAGGTGTGCGGCAATGTCCATGCAAAGAAATATATTATTTACAATATTTGACGTTACTCTCTTTGATATCTGTAAGCTTATTTAAGCAAAAACCAACAAAACCATATAAGGGGGTGTGGCACATACTCCACAACTCAAATAAATTACTTTAAAAATATTGAAATCTGCTATATCTTTTGTATCAAACCTTTGTAGCATTAACTATAATATAACTTTTCTTATTCAAGCAAATATTGACTTGAACAGGGGGTGTGGCACCGCCAATGAAAAGGAAATACATAAATAGCAATATGTGGGAGTCACATAACTTGGAATTTATGAACGAATTCGCTAAACTACTAACTATCAAAAGCTCTTGATTCTGGGTGGAAGTATTGTGGTATAAACAAAACAACAATTTTTGCCAAAAAATAAATTCTTATATAGCGCGTGTTAGATGAATATATAGTGCGCAGTATGACAAACAAATTTTAAACATTTATGTACGTGTTTCAACTATTTATTGTGGCAGCCCGAATTTCATGAATTTATTGTTTCAATTCTGTGTTTTTTCATATACAGGTATGTTTTACTCTAATATATATGTATATAAAAATGTTCCTGTAGTTGTTATCAAAAATCGATTTTTTGAGCAAATAATATATTTGCAAAGTTTAATTTGGTGTATTCATAATTTAAAATTGTTCATTTTTCCATATTAACAAACGCCTCATTCAATCGATTTTAGTTATTTCGTAAAAAAAAATGCCACCATCAAAGATCACAGTCAAGTTCGACTCGCACAATCGAAGGTAGCGTGCGACATAAATTACAACATCGAATAAACAAACATTAATATAAAATACTTAAATATAGATATGCACATTTATTTCGCAAAACGCATTTCTAATTTTTTTCATTAGTAAATAACTTCCGCGCGACGAAAAGAATTCTATTAAATCTTTGCCTTCTACGAGGAATTATTTATTTTATTGATACTATTTGTCAACGAAAAACAATAAGGAAAACAGGTTAGTAAATTGATATAAAGTGATTTGTGTTTCAAATATAATACGACCAAGAAAATCATAAATATTTGATATGTTTGTATACGTGTGTGTGCAATTTTACATAAATTACACAAAATTAAGTGATTATAAACAACCCCGTTTTTTTGCAAACCATACCTTTTTTACGATCAGTGCGTTTTTCATCAAGGCTGTATTTTATTTACGCGGACGGACGGCCATATAAAAAATAAAATAATAAAGTCATTAAAATATTTAAGTGAAAATAGAATATAGTTGGGAAATTTTATATACTTTATTTATTAATTAATTGTGCAATCTCGCGTCGGGAAATTAATTCGATTTGATAGAAAAGGAAAATATGGATATGGTTGAAAAGAAATAAGAACAAAGTGTACATAAGTACGTGCACACATACGTAAATACAGCGATAAAGCAAATTATTGATCGGAAATATTGTTTTGCAAATATTTATATGAAAAGTTAAATAATATATTATATATTATATATAAATAAATAATAAATAAAATTTATATATATATATAATATTTATATACTTATTCTTCTTCTTCCCCTTTACTGGAATATTTATAGTCACCCTACGGTCAGTCGATTTGACTAGTGGCATTTTTTGTGATATCTTCATATCTTCATATCATCATTTTTGATTTTTTTAAATTTTAGCTTCGCTTTAATTGTGAGTTTAATATTTTCTATAATTTTCTTGAATTTAATTGAAAATTTGAAAATCTTTCAATATGTCGCTTAAGTCACTTGAGAGTTTTACTCATGCCTCAGATGCTGTGTTTAAATTTGAAGCGAATTTTAACGAAATTCGTGAAGAAGACCAGGATGTCTATTTTGTTAAAATAATGAGTGATGAATTGAGAGGATTATGGAAGAATGTTAAAAGTAAATATGAACCGTGCTAAACTGATATTAATTCTTTTTCGAAGACAGCAACTGAAATTTCTGATGTGGTTGCTGGAAAACATAAAAGTTCTTTAAACACTTATACGAGGTGTTTGACAGCTTTAAGGATAAAGATTGATGAACTTCAGGGCAGGTCGAAAGTGAAAAATCCGATCGCTGAAAATGTGGGACCTTATAATGACAACATATGTCATAATTTAGCTCTTCCGCCGTGCGATACTGATATATTTAATGGTGATTATCTTTCATGGTCTACATTTAGGGATCTTTTTTACTGCGTTGCATATAAATAATAGCCGCCTCAGTGACATAGAAAAGCTATGTTATTGAATCAAGAGAACTGAAAAAGATGCAAAGAAAATTGTATCGAAATGTCCGTTAACAAATGCTGGGTTTGATATCGCGTGGAAAAATTGAAAGGACACATATGAAAATCCTCGTATGTTGGCCAATAATTAATTAAAGTGCCTTTTTAATTTGGAATCGGTTGGTAAGGAAACTAGTTCGGCTTTAAAGACCTTGCAGCGCGGCATAAATAGTTTTTTGACTGCTATGTCAATTTATAATATTTCTACGGAGAATTGGGATCCGCTTATTGTATTTATTTATATACAGCGGTCGTCATCTCAAACGGTCACGATTTGGGAACAATATTAAGGACAAAACTGCTTTATCTTTATGGAAAGATTTGGATTTGTTTTTAACAGAACGGATTCAGACTTTAGATTTTATTCGCGATCTTACAAGTTTGGAATCTGATGGAAAGGTTAAGGAGCAGAAGGAAAAGGCTCACGTTTCGAATACAAAAGCATCTAATGCTTGTATTTTATGTCCAAAGCAAAATCATTTTCTAAGATTTTGTCGTCGTTTTAAAAATTTATCTGCTTCTGATCGATTTTCGAATATTAGGAAATTTCATTGCTGCGAAAATTGTTTATCCAGGTCACACGAAATTAAGGATTGCAAAAGTGAACATATTTGTTTTATTTTTAACAAAAGGCACCATACATTACTTCATCGTGAGGGTTCTACTACTATTACGGGTACAGCGAATATGGTGAATGGTACAAATTTAAGGCCAGTTGTTCAACGACCTGAAGTTGAATCGCAAATGCCATCGACATCGGCTGCTGCTCGTGTAAGTCAAAATCATCATGTTTTTCATGTTTCGCAAAATTCGTCTGTTTTGTTGGGGACTGCTATGGTCTGCATTATTTGCCATGATACCACGTTTCCGGCAAGGGCCTTAATTGACCCGGAATCTGAAGCTTCATTTATTTCTGAACGTCTGCAAAATCAATTGCGACATCCGTCACATTCTACGAATGTTCAGATTTCCGGCGTTAATAAAGAAGCTTTTACCATTTCTAGAAAAATATGTATGATTCGAGTTGGGTCTCCTATAAATCATCATATTAATTTGGCTACTTCGGCACTTGTTTTGCCATCGATTTCGGGTAATGTACCATCATTTGCTTGTCCTACGGATACAAGGAGTGAATTACCGAAATCACAATTGGCAGATTTTAATTTTTTCAAAAGCAGACCAGTAGATATTTTACTTGGTGCTGATTTATACCCACAGATAATTCTTGGTGAAGTCTGTCGGAATATTTTTGGATCGTTAATTGCTCAGAAATTCGTTTTTGGATGGATTCTGACTGGTCAACGAATGCTTTGAATAGTAACCCTGTTCATTTTTTTTTCAACGTCTCCTTATCTGAAAGGGATAATTTAAATGAAACCCTTTTGAAACCCCAAAAAGAAAAACTCTGTCTCCATCAGATAGAATGTGCGAGGAGATTTACCGCAAGACCACTGAACGTGATTTAACAGGTATATATATTGTATCCTTGCCCTTTAAAGACCACTGAACGTGATTCAGCAGGTCTTTAAACCTGAATTTCTAACTGCGATCGAAAATTAGCGCTACGAGACAGTTTCTTAGAATTGAAGCTTCTATAACGCGAAATCCTGAGGTAAAGGAAATGTATGATGATGTTCTAATGGAATATCTAACTTTGCATCATATGCGACCGGTGGAGTCTAACGACCGAGCTGTTACCCAATCCTACCATTTGCCACATCATCCTGTGATTAAACCGGAACGTAAAACTACGAAGTTGAGGGTAGTTTTTAATGAGTCGAATAGGACGTCCAATGGCAATAGTTTAAATGACTGTCTTTTTGTAGGGCCTACGTTGCAATCCGATTTGGTTTCTTTATTTGTTCGTTGGCGGTTGTACAAATTTGTCTTTAATTGTGATATCTCAAGGATGTATAGGCAAATTTGGGTGCAGTCGTCTCATACACCATTTCAGCGGATTATATACCGAAGTTCATCTGATGGGCCATTGGTTGTATATGAGTTACAAACGGTGACTCTTGGATTAAATTAAGCTTCCTATTTGGCAATTCGGACGTTGTTACAGTTAGCTGATGATTGTGAAGAAAATTTTCCCCCAGCTTCGGATATTTTGAGGAAAGGGATGTACGTCGACGACGTGTTGACAGGAGCGCATGATGTTTCGGCAAGGGATCAATTGACTGCTGCATTACTATCAGCTGGTTTCGAATTTAGTAAATGGACAGCGAATGATGAATCAATTCTAGAGGGATTGCCTGTAGGACATTAAGTTGATTCAAAACTTTTGGTTTTTGAGGAATCGAGTAGTTCGAAAACTTTGGGAATTTTTTGAAATGCTCGTTTACCTTCATTCTTTTTCAAAGTTTTTCCCTTGGAGGTCAAGACAGGGTATACGAAAAGGGAAGTATTATCTACACTCGCGAAATTTTTTGATCCAGTCGGTTGGTTAAGTCCTGTGATTATCACAGCTTAAATAATAATGCAACGCATTTGGCTTGATAATATTGATTGGGACAGGGTTTAAAATGCTACCGTCAACATGTATGAACAGCATAGCAAACAGCAGCTTTTCCATACATGTTGACGGCAGCATTTTTAAAGCTGGATTGGGACGATTTTCTTCCTCCTTCAACGGAGAAGGAATGGCAGAAATTTGTTGAAATTTTTGACAAGGTAAACTTCATTAAAATACCAAGATGGGTTAATATTGTAAAGATTCGAGAATGGAGATTCATGTTTTTTCAGATTCCTCGGAAAAGGCATACGCGGGGGTGATCTATATTCGTACTGAGTCCCCGAATGGAGAAATTTGTTCTAATTTATTGGTGTCGAAGACGAAAGTAGCACCGATAAAATCTGTTTCTCTACCTCGTCTTGAATTATGGGGTGCGGTTTTGTCATCCGAGCTATTTAAGAGTACAATTAGGGAAATCGAAATCCCCTTTCAGAAAATTTATTGTTGGAGTGATTCTAAAATTGTCCTGACATGGTTACGATAGACTCCTTGTTCTTGGACCACCTTCGTGGCAAATAGGGTATGCCGTATTCAAAGAGATACTGGGAGTCATAATTGGTTTCATGTTCGTTCTGAGGATAATCGTGCCGATTTAGGCAGCCGGGGGGTGATCCGCTTAGTTTATCTAAAAGTGGCCTCTGGTGGCATGGCCCTTTACGGCGTAGTAAGGATAAGTCTCAACGGAGACAACCAGTCTTCAGTCTCGATACGGATATGGAAAGTCGGAAAGTGAAAGTCCATGCGTCATTTTTCTCGAAATTCGAGGACATATTGGATCGATTTTCTTAACTTGATAGAGCTTTGCGTGTTATTGCGTATATTTTCGATTTTTCATTCTGCGCATTCTGCTTATAAGAGACGGTTTATGCATGAGACGTACGTGGTGTCTAGTGACGAAATTAAAATGGTCAAATTACGTTGGGCTGTTGTTTGCTCAAAAACCCTTTGTTCAAATTAGTGTTTTAACACTTATAGTCATGATACAATAATTGTATCATGCTTATAGTATTAAGATAGTAATTTAGTAATTGAAATCATAAATACACTGAATTAAGAGAAAGTTTATTGTAAAATTATATATACTTGTAAAACATCACCTGCACTGAAGCCTAACTACGCGTGGGAAAATTCCATTTGTCATCGTTATCCGTATTCGGATTCCCCAAGGCCAAAGGCTTTGTACAATCCCCTTCTCTACCCTACAGTTCTTCCGATTAGCTAAAGCAAAGTATTTATTGATTTTGTGTAACATTCTAACACAAAACTACATGGTTCTTCGAACCGGATCTGAACCAGTGACCTATGGATGACTTATAGTCACGATACAATAATTGTTTCATGCTTATAGTATTAGGAAAGTAATTTAAGTTATAATCATGTACTGAATTATAAGAGTAAATTGAATTTGTTGATACACTGAATAAGGAAAAAGTTTTTGTAAAATTATATATGCTTGTAAAACATCATAAAAGTTGCCTACACTGAAGATTAACTACGCGTGGGAAAATTCCATTTGTCAACGTTATTCGCAATCGGATTCCCCAAAGCCGATTAGCTAAAGCAAAGGATTTATTAATTTTGTGTAACATTCTAACACAAAACTACGTGGTCCTTCGACTTAAGAGACAGTCTGTGGTCATTATATATTCCTCACTGCATATACACACAAAACTACAAAACAAACAGCAGAAAAGCTGGGAAGAAGAAATGAGGTAAATGACAGAACGATATTATCATGCCCAACATTAACAGCAATAATCGTGAGTAGAGTATTTCAGTGTTAGAGAATCTTAAAAAAGAAAAAATAGAAAACGAATTGAATAAAAATTTGTTAAAAGGAACGAACGGAAAACATACAATAAACGAGTACAAATTAAGCCGTCGAGAAAAGAAAAAATAATATAGAAAATAAATGAGTGAAAATGGAAAACATTTTTGAATTAGTACATATGCAAGGGAAAAAATAGAAGCCGTTATAATAAAATTCCGATATAATTTAAAAACTGCACATATACTACACATTACTTGCATAAATTACTCTGCCGCCATAATAAATATGTATGTATGTATGTATGTACATATGTAGGTTGGTAAAGAAAGAAAAAAGAAAAGAGAAACAAAATTTATACCGCTAGTCAACAAGTACATATGTAAATAACAATTTGGCAACAGTTATTGCTTTTAATATACATGTCTACACATTTCGAGAATATTTTTTTCCCTTCGTCATACCTATAGAGAAGGTAAATAAGTAAGAATAAGTGATACATAAATACATACATATGTATTTGAGATTTTACCACAAGAGGTTATGTGAACATAGACTTATGTACAGTGCCGGTCAATATAATAGCACTAGTTGCAATATTCTGATTCGAAAGATGTAAAAATTTCACCTATTTATTATATTATTTTTTGAGTGTAAAAAACAGTTACAATTTTTATGCCATCTCAGAGTGTGTGCATATGTTGTCAAATTTCGTAACTGTTAATCAGTTATAAAAGATCTTTTGTCAACACTTATCGTTTCGTGCAGTTAATAAAATAGCACCAGTAGGCCTTTTTAAATTTGTTTTGCAAAATTTTGTGAAAAAAAGTGAAAACAGAAAGTAATAAAATTTTTTTAATATTCTTTCTATAAATCGTGTAATAATTTTATAAAAATTGTATAGTTATGGGTCGCGAAAAGCATTTTTCGCCGGAAAAACGTGAACTAATAAAAAAATTTGCGTCCGTGGGTAAATCGTATTCCCAAATAAGGGAATTGCTGGGCTGTTCCAATAAAGTGATAATAAATGTCCTAAGATATGAGCAAAAAGTTGAATCCCGTGGTAGGAAGCGAGTTTTGTCACCTTTAATAGTAAGACAGTTAGTACGGACGACTTAAGCAAATCCCTTTATGACAGCTTCGGAGCTCAAAAAAACATTGGATGTGCCGGCAATCGTGGAGACTATTTGCCGCAGACTTCGAGACAACAACCTCAATGCCTGTAGTCCTCGAAAAGTGCCGCTCCTTTCCTCTAAACATGTTGCTAAACGGATATCTTTTGCTAAAGCAACTCTAAATTGGTCAAAGGAAAAGTGGAGAAATGTGCTATGGACTGACGAATCCAAAATTGTTCTTTTTAGTGGAAAGGGTTCCAGATGTTTTGTCCGTAGGCCACCTAACAGCGAATACAAGCCATGGTTTCGGGTTGCTTCTCGTTTCAAGGTGTGGGTCCTATATATTGGATCAGAACCGTTATGGATTCATCGGTTTATGTAAAAATTCTTGATGAAATTATGCTGCCGTATGCTTCCTACGAAATGCCGCTGGTGTAGGTCTTCCAGCAAGACAGTGACCCCAAACACACCAGCAAAATGGCAAAAAAATGGTTCAACGATAGCTCTATCAATGTAATGGAGTGGCCTGCACAGTCCCCAGATTTGAACCTATAGAAAATCTGTGGACGGACATAAAGAAGGGTGTATCTACAATAAAACCAACAAGCGTTGAAGGGCCGCGGTAATAGGAAACAAAGGGCACGCGACAAAGTATTGAAACTATACAATTAATTTATCTACAAGATATCTAAATGAAATTTTTGATTTATTTAAGAAAGACCACTAATTTTTGTTAAAAATGAACCGTGTAGTTTTTAAGTTTTTTGTTTATATTAATTAGCGTATTATAAACTGTTGAAAAAAACCAAATAATTTTCTTATGATAATAAACCATTAACATCAAAGAATTTATTATTTTGTTTGGAGTTAAATCGGTCCAACAGTTAAACAGATGTAAACGGAGTCAGTATAAATTTGTGCGTGGTGCTATTATATTGACCACAGCTGTATATATGTAAATGCCGAAAATATACTTAGGTACATACATACATATGTTTCATATGTTGGTACATTTAAATTAAGATTTTTTTTTAAATTTGTGAATAAAGACAGTATACAGAAAGAAAAGAAAAAATTGGAAGGAAGGAAGAAAGAAAATTTACACTAATAGTAACTTCTTATTACTCAGTATACATACATACATACATTTGTGGTTTATATGAAAGAAGGGAATACCGCCAATCTTTGCTTTGAAGATAAATGGTCGGGAGAGACGAAATTTGTATGGTTTTGCTACATACGTTATACAAGGTATTTATTACTTGCTCATACATATATACTACATAAGGAATGAAATAAATTGAATCTGTAAGTTGCAAAAAAAATGTCAAAAGAAAAGGTTGCAATTATTTGCATCAACTTAATTGGTGTATTAACGGCCCTATGCTCCTTACAGGAGTAAGAGGATTTATATATAATTGGTGTATTCGATTTTACTCAAACAACCCTTAAATCCGAATTGCTCTTACTGTTTGTTATATCTAATTAATGAGAGAGAATAAAAACTGTCAATAATACTACAGTGCTCTCATTTTTTCTTAATTGTGTTGGTAAGCTACCATTGAGACGGTGGTAATATCGGAGAACCACTTGACATATACATACTTAATGAGATTTTAAAACAGATAATTAGTATGAATGGCATATAATGGGGAACAGGTTAATTTGGACACAATATGAATATATGATAATTAATGCGGATGGATGTTTTTTTAAAGGAAGAATTTATGTAGGATGTGATTAGGATAATTGTTATCCACAGGTTTCTTAATTGGATTACGGAATGGATTCTTGAGAATAGTGAAAACTTTTTACTCTTAGCGAAACTGGAAACTAATGTAGTCACAGGTCTTTCTACTTAATTAATTACAAATATCTTATATTTGTATTTGTTTTGTTGTAGTTTTGTTTACAAATTACCCCTCAAAAGGAAGTTTCCTACAGTGCGAAATTATTTAGATGGAAATCATTGGATAAATATATTTATTCACCATTTTCTTATCACTTCTCATAGAACTCCCCAAATTACAATTCTCATTGAGTACATTGGATAATTCATATACCAAATCAAGGTTTGGTCCCATAATTGCGAATTTAATCTGGTACTAAGTCACACCCTTATAGTACTATTGCGGTTTATTCCCTACTCTTTTCAATTAATGTAGGATCAGAATTAATATCGAAATCTTACTTACCGTATGGATATTTTACTCACTTAGATATTAATATCTTACGCTAAACTGCTGCGAATAAAGGGAAATAAATTTTGATTATATTGCTTCTAGCCGGCTACCAGAACTAGTCCTAGTATCCTTTATCCCCTATAGCTTATATATTTGCGGTAAACCTACGGAATCTAACAACATCAACTGGACTTTGTGTATACAGAATCAAGTAGTTTTAAGTCGTTTATTTATAATTGGACCAGACCATAACCACGGTGCAAAGTGGTTCAGCTTCATACGATTGGTGGCATTAAATATAAGGAAACATCGTAGAGCCTTGAATTTTGGTATAGACTAATGTAATAAAAAAATACTGCAAATATGAAAAAAATCCGAGCACAACCACGCCTACTTCCCATATAACACAAAGTCACAATTTTTTGCTCATTGCAATTTTATAATATTATCCAATGGTGAAAAAATTAGCAAAATCTGTTAACAACCAAGCCTACCTCTCATACAAAATTACCACATAAAATGCAATATTTTCCTTGTTAACAAATCTATCTTACATACGTTTTGCACTCGCCCACTTAGTTTTTAATTTTGGTAAAAATTGTTTATTTAAATATTTTTTAAATTG
>NDXZ01013136.1:0-22895 GCA_003055125.1 Paykullia maculata
TATTTATTGTTATATATGTATGTATGTTACTTTATATTTATGTATGTTAGTAATAGTTTGTAGTCAAATTTAAAACTATTTTTTTATTACCAAATGTGAAAATATATGATAAATTATTTGTTAAATAGAAGATTATTATACTTATAGGTGTACTTAAAAGAGTACATCTATCAATGTTATTTTGTAATTTTCATCAAACTTGCTTATTATCTTATTTTAAGAAAAAAAAAAAAAGAATTGTTTTTCTATTAATTCTTTGTCACAAAAAACTTATTATCCTTTGTTTTGTATTACAGATTTATTTTAAAATGTAACTTGTTTAAATCTCCTTCAAACTGAAAAAGGTAATTACAAATCTCACTTATTTTTTACCACATAATTTATACCTTTTATACCGTTATTAGTGCAAAATAAAAATTATCAGTTACCTATTTCCCTTTGTTTTAGTTTCGAAGGACGGCGGGATGGCTGCAAGATTAGAAAAAAGGTATTTTTATATTATGTACTCACCTATATTGAATATACATATCCTTTTAATACCGCTTACGACATGATAGTAGTGATGACTAGTTTTTAAAATATTTTCTGACATCTCTTATGAAAATTGCAATTGATTTTAAATAAACTTTTACTGATAATTAATTAAATTAAAAATACCTACTTGAAATATTTTACAACAAATAAAAAAACTTCCATTTTTTTTTTTTAAATACATTTACAGCTTTTATCTGGAAGTTAATTTAACAGTGTCTGGTGTACATATGTATATGAATAAACAACCTAAAGGTAATATTTTTGATTTTGTGTAAATATACATGTATCTGTAAATTTATTAAGTTATTGCAAATTTTACTGTGTTATTTAGCAAAATTGTTTAACTGTTTTAAAGTTCTCAAAAGAAATTTTGAGTTTAGTTTAATTTCGCCCAACCCATCATACGTTCGTTGTTGTCTAAACAAAGTAATACGGTTTACTTTCAAGAAACAATGACAAGATTTTATTTAAAACTGATTTTTTTTTAATTCTTACTGCCTGGCCCATAAAATGCGAACGATATTTTCTATCGAATAAATATATGTCAAACAAAAACAAATTTAAACTTTTTGTTTTTGTTTGAAATATATTTATTCAACGGTATGTAACGATGAACATATATTGAACAATTTTATATTTGGTGAGCTTTGAGTCGCTATTTAATAGAATTTTTAACTGTTTTATAGTGCTAGAAAAAACTCGCAGATAAATCTCTTTTTACCCAAGCGATACCCAAATTGATAACATAAAAATTTGCGGAGCATATTTGTTGTAAAATGTACAAACAAATTATTTATTAATTTAGTTGTGAATTTCTGTAATGTTTTTCTGTCTATATTAATTATTTCTTATTTTTTTTTTACTTTTGTTTTTTTATTGCAGATTAATTTAAAAATGTGAAACTAATTCAAAATTGAATTTCGATATTAAAAACCTTAAAATGCAGCTTTACGAAACTAAAAAAAGGTAATTTAAGTTAAAAAATGAATATACTACTTACATACGTTATGCTTGCTTAATTTATGTAATTCTCTTAACTCTGATTACACAATAATAGTAGAAGTTTAAAATTACTGATGATAAGTTTATAATATATTTTCTGACATCTCTTATGAAAATTGTATTTGATTTTAAATAAACTTTTACTGATATTATTTTAGGTTTAATATTCTTGAAACAATATACCTACTCTACCTATTAAAAAAATGTATTTCTTTATTTTACAGAATAAAGTTTAAAGTTGGCGCAGTATGACCAAATTAATTAAAGGTAATATTCTTTAATGAAACCCTGATGTTATATATTTCTAGTAATATTAAAACGAGTGTTTTAATATTACCCAAATTCTAAATTGACTTAGTTTGCAAAACATATGCCTCTATTATAGTTTACAACTCAACTCAGTTGAAAGAACCCAACTTTAAAACAACTTAACTCTTTTTTGGTATTACGGAATACAACTTATTCTAGTTGAAATTGTATTGATGTTGTCAGTCTTAAAAGTGACGATTAGACAGTTGAATAAATAGCTGATGCTATTGTGACAAAAAAAAAAAACAAAAATCTTAGTTAACTGCTTTCATCTTTTTGTTAATAAAACAACTGCTAGTTATGAGTTGTAATTTTTTTCATGTTTTTTTCTTAACCTCACAAACACAAGTTGTTATCCATAATACCGAATTGCAAAATTTCAACTGAAGTATAGTTGAATTGTAAACCGTAATAGGGGCAATATTTAAATAGGAAAAATGAAAAATTTGAACTAAACTTGTTTTTACATTTTCTTAAAACAAACATCTGATTTCTTTAAATGTTGCAATTCGTTTTTTTTTTTCTCAAATTCTTTACTCTTTTTTTTACAGATTCCTGTACCAGAACGGCGTTTTAATGTCATCATACACAAACTTAAAAGGGTACATGCATTATCTAACTTTTATTTTATAATTTAAATGGCTATTTGTTTTAATGATGATACTTTAAACCATTCACAGACTCCGATAACAAGATTAAAACCGCAGACGAACTGTTGCAATATTCTTTTGTAATTAGAGAGTTTTGTTTTAATCAGTTATGGACTATGGTTAAAAATAGGCTCTGAACTTAATTTATATATTTAAAAATAAAAAAATATTGTACGTTTGATGCTTCCTAGAAGACAGCACTGTCGCCCGGATGGTCTTCAAAATTTCATAGCGTATTGTTGATAATTTAAAGAGCACAATACATAGACCAATTAAAATTAGAAAAATTCCCTTCTAGTTACTTCTGATTTTTTATTAAGTGAAAGGATTAATTTACATATAGATAAGTATTTATTATTATTTATTTTACAAATCCTTATTAAAAGCAGAAATAGGAGGTCTATGAATATATGTATATCATTGTTTTAAAATGTACTTAAATTAAGTACCATATCTGGAAAACTTTAGCAGTTAAAATTTTGTTAATTAGACAGCGAACCAGTTCGTTAATATATAAAACGTTTCTAAAAAAAGATACTACTAATATATTTAAATTTATTATTATTTTCTTTTTAGAACAGTCTAGAAGAATAACCAATTTTTATAGTAAATATTAATTATTTGTAAAACTGCTATAAAAAATGAGTTGTGCCAGCTATGAAGAGGAAAACTTATCTGAGGTGATGAATTTCCAAGGATGTTGGCATTTTTGATCATCTTTTTAACGTTCAGCCAACTTTATAAAATCGGAAATCCTTAATTTTGAAACAATCCGTGGCGGCTGGATAATTTTGATGCGGCGTTTTTTGCAAAATGAAAATTGCGAATTGTATTAGTATTTGATTTTCATTTTTGCTTAAGCTGATTAAAGCCAACGAAAGCAGCAGCAAAGAAAGCACAAGACGAAAATATCAACCCAATTTTTTTTTCAATTAAAACAAAATGTTTAAATAAAAAATCTTGATATTTAACTTTAATATTGTTTATTATCAAAAGTCGTTCTTTACCAAGTTTGCTTTTTCTTTTAGAGCCAATTCTTTTTCCTGATTCGCTATCATGCGATCTCCTTTTGATTTCTTCCCGATGCCCAATTTGGGTAAACCTCTATTAAGTCCCTCCAGTAAAACGCATGCTTTGCATGGCTGCTGGGAGGACACAAAACCGCAACGTTCACATATACCTCTTACAGGTTTCCTAACGGTATCCTTGAATCTTAATTGTTCACCAGAATGTATAATATCCATTATTACCGATGGCCTTACTTTCTCCAAATCCTTGAGAAAAGCCCTGGCATGGCCACGATATGCGTTAGGAGCAAACACACATTCTGTTGAAAAGTACACAAGTTTTTTATAGTGGGCATACATAACTATCTCTTTTTCGTAGGTGTACTTAAGAGGCTTTACTCTTGCTATAGAATCTTCACTACCACCTGTTTTAATATCGGTACATCTTCTTAGACGGGCCGTATCGCCACGTAAAATATTCATTAGCACCGTCTCGGCTATGTCATCAGCGTTATGACCTGTCGCTATACTGTCGACTCTTAATAATTTCGCTCCACGATCTAAGGCCTGCCTACGAAATACACCACAGAATGTACAATTATTAGAGCGACCAATTTGTGCCACAATACGATCCATAGTCCAGCCATAAAGTTCTTCATACGAAAGAATTTTCAAGGGTATTTGATAGTCGTCACGATTTCGTTTTACTGTTTCTAGGCTATCATCACGATAACCCGTTATACCTTCATCGATGGATAGTAAGACTAGTTCTAAACCATAATCATGACGTTCGTTCAGTAGCTTCAGGCTAAAAAAAATACATTCAACAAAATTTATATTTTATCTATCATTTTTAATTTAATTCTGCTGCAAAAATAGGCCTGTTCGAAAATGCATCTATGTACTGATGAACTTTTGCAAAACGAAAAGTTTCGTTAGTTCTTCAACTTTTTGTTAAAAACGTAAATAAGTCTTAAAAATTTTGATAGTTTTTTATGATGTTCCAGAAAAGTAAAGTAAAAGTAAACTTTTTATTTTTTAAGTACCAACAAACTACTACTTTTGTAGAACATTAAAAATAAAAAGTTTACTTTACTTTTTACTTTTCTGGAACATGCCTGAATATAATTTTATCCATATATAGGTTTTTCGTCCAAAAGCTGAAAAATATTAATTTTTGTGTTTTTGCTTATATGTACTGATATGTGTATGTATATCTGCAGCCGGTTATTGATGGATATTGCCAGTTTTCAATACAATTTTTGGAATATTTTCAAAAGTTTGATACCACATAAAACCCTGGATAATCTGTAGGAGTTGCAAAAGCTTAATTTCAAACAACACACGGAAAGACTCTTATAGAAATGGCTTAATCGAATTCCCTATCTATATTGATCATGAATTATATACATACATACAAACAGATATTTTTGTCGAGGTCGCAAATAAAAATTGTAAAAAATTTAAACGGAATGACAGTTATATATACCCTTGCTACCTTGGTATTGGGTATAAAAACATACGACCGATGCAACCGCTTTGATGTTGCTGTTTTATGATGTAAGGAATTCACAGCGCTTTAGTGCTCTTGGTGTGGGGTATATGAGATTGTTTTTTAAGCAGCATCATTACATAGATTTAAAAAGTTGAATTGCACCATGTTAAAAGCGTACTTTCTGACTTTACTTACACATGGGCCAACACCGTGGAATCTTTACCACCACTTGCAGCTACTGCCACCTTTTCACCACGTCTAAACAGATTGCTAGAGGTAATTGTGTGATGTATTTCAGCTTCAAAAGCAGCAAAAAAACATTCTTTGCATAAGGCATCTGCAGTTTTGGGGCGCTTAAAATATTTATACGGTCAATATAATAAGTTGTAATTTGAAAAGACAAAAATACCTTCAATACAGCTTTATTGCCACAATTCGATTTACAATTAATAGGCATTTTGTTATACAAAAATTTAATTTTTTAACTTACAAATAGAAAACAACACGTTTATTTACGTCTGTGACTGACACAGTCATAAGGTGGTGTAAATTAATTATTATTTATTTTTTTATATTGTTTTGACAGTTCGAGCCGTCGAGCATAAAATAACTATTTTATATATGTATATGGAGTACAAAATCTAATCAGCTGTTACACACAACATAACCTTTCCAAATAATCCACCGTCTAATTATTTACTTTACAAAATATAAGGTGCGTTCATTTACTTTAATAAACTAATAACTCAGATTTGTTAAAATGTTTAAATGTTATTAGAGACCACGCTTTTAAAAACCTAACAAGTATAAAAAAATTGATTGAAGGTTAAAAGTTCGGAGAGGCCTTTTGTTTAAACTTTTTTGCCATCTTAAAAATTGCGGCTTCACGCTATTATACTAATTATTAACACATGCCAAAAACTGAAATAAAATGAAAAAGTATAATAGTGTGAAGACGATTTGTTATGAAATGTCAAATAATACCTATTAAAATTTGTCAGTCGTATTGCTCTTATCCTTTCCAAAAACATAATTTTTCATTGCATCAGGATTGTGCTTCTTTCAATTTTATTAAAAGTGTTTGTAATGAGCAAAAATATATAGGTACACTATCAGATTTTACATTTGAAAGACTTTCGTTTAAGCCCCCTTTATTTAAATGTCATTGTAATGTACATTAAATTAATGACTTTCTCTATATTTTTCACAAACTACAACCCTGAGTTTTATTGAACAGCTGTTTTTGTGTTTTTGTTTTAATTGCATTTTCCTATTACGATTTTCCTATTTATCCTCAACTTCTTTGTTTTGCATAATATAAATGAAGGTAAACAAGTATAGAAACAAAAAAGGAAACTGCGTGCATATTAAAAAAGGTGATAAACACAAGGAAAACTAAGAATAATATTTTTAAAAAAGAAAATATTTTTCATTGTGACGTTGAAATACGAAACGTAGTTTATGAAATTTTTTCCAAAAACGTCAATAATTTTATATTCGCTAGTAAAATAAAGCTGCCAAAAGAAAATTAGTTAAAAGTGCCAAATATACAAAGTGCAACTGCATTAAAAAGTTAATCTCCATATGTAATAAAATCAGCAATTTATTAAGGTTTTTTTTAAATTAATAACACACCAATAACAGTGTATAACTTGTTAAGAAAATATGGGTAATGCTGGCAGCACTAGTATGCATAGAGAACGCCACAAGTCCAGCGATATTTCAACACCAAATTCTCCATTTCGTGAGTTGCCTCTACGAGCAGGAGAGGGTGGTTCTACTGCACAGGGTATAGCGGCTGTCAGTGGTGGTCAGGCATTCACATTTGACAAAAAACGTGATTCAGTTTTACACGGTGGTTCGTCACAAGAAGACGACGAAACAACATCCGAACCCTATTATACGAAACCCATTGGTAAAGCGGCAAACGAACAACAACAAACAGCTGCTGCGGCCTCTGTTTGCTGCGACCCTGAGTTTAGTTCAACTGAACCGCGCAAACGCTCAAGTACTATATCGGAAGGCACTACAGCTACATCATCAACTGCAACTCAAATAATGCCCCAACATAAATCGGAGGGGAACGATGAAAGCCAACTAAAAACTCAGGATGAAGAAGATTTGCGTAATCCTGCATTACCAACCGTTCTGCGTTGGGATGGTGGTGGACAAAATGTTATGATTTCCGGCACATTCACCAAATGGAAACCCATCCCCATGGTACGCAGTCATGGCAACTTTGTAACTATTATTGATTTGCCTGAGGGAGATCATCAATATAAATTTTATGTTGATGGCGAATGGAGACATGACCCGAAATTGGTATGTTACTTTTGATACTAGTGTTACTTTCTGTAAATTCTTTTAAAAATTGCTTGTGTGCTGTGAAAATCGATATCTCACTACTGTCAAGCAACTAATCAAATACATATACATACGTACATACATATGTATGTACATCGCTCTATTCATATATTCGTTACTTTATTGTTTAAAAAATACATATGTATGTGTTAATAAATATGTACAATGCATTTGGGGTTTAGTCAATTTAAAAAAAAAAACATTTAAGTGGCGTTAATAAAAAAGGTTGTATGGATGTTGATTTTGTAGTGCAATCATTTTAGGGGAACTGTAATAGAAATGAAGTATACAAAACATTAATATATAAAGAAAAATATCAAAAGCAGTTGCTAAATGTGCCTATAATAAGCACAGTGATTTTAATTTGTCAAATTTAAAAATAAATTTTTGTTGCTTTTTTTTAACACAAAATATGTAGAACTTTAGTTATCTATGCCCACATTTCGTGGAAAATCCATCATGTTGAAGGGTAAAAATCAATGTTTAAAAACTAGATTCCAAGCAAAAAGCGACAATTGTCAAGTTAAAAATTATAAAAATCTCCGTGTCAGTATCAGTAGTTTTAGGAGAACTAAAAGTTTTTAACTAGTTTAGCTTGAAGTTTTTTTTTTGTTTGTTATTGTTGTAGTAGTAGAAGTGGTATTATTTTACTTTTTTTTACTGCTTTCTACCTTAGAAGCAATAAAAGACGCAAAAAAATAGTACTAAAATTACATACCTACCAATAAATTAACATTTATGTAGGTAGCAATAGAAAAAGTTAGAAAAAGAAAAACGATTGCTTTATTTATACATACATATGTATATGTTCCATATAATCCTTTTTTCTAAATTTATACATATAATTTTTTTCTATATTTTCAAAGTTTTAAAAACATAAGCACTCAAAACTCCACATTTTTATTTTAAACGATCACAGCCGAATTTTGTTAGGTAGCCTTGTTCCTATTGTGGTACCTTTTACATCTAAGAATCGTTACAAGTACCCTAACAGTTGAAAAATACTTTTTTGCCCCCCTCTTATCCATTACTATTGTTGATTAAATTTTTTTTGTCATACTATTTTTTATTTCTGAAGGAATCCGTGTTTCAAATTTTATCCAAATCGGCCTAGTAATTTACTATTAAAAGCATTTTCCCTGGTTTTCCCCTTTTGGTACTTTTTAGTCCCCATTCCAGTGTCTAAATTTTTTCTCTCAAATAGTTGTCTAAATAGTAGTAGAAGCTTAAGTAAAGTTTTTAATGAATTCTATCAAAATTCAAAAAAATATTTTGTTTAAAAAAGTAGCAAAAATAAGTACAATTTTTATCCCTAAAGTTCGAATTTTCAAAAAGTACCAAAAATATATTCATATTTTTTGGAGATGTGACAAATGCAGTTAAAAAAAAAATTCTATGTTAATTGATTTAAAAGTTCAAGGGGCCCCAAATATGTACCAAAATATAATTTTTACCCGTTTTTACCCCCTAGGCCTTTAAATTTGAAAAAAGTATCAGACCCCTGTCTGCTTATTTTCTGAGTAGAGTACAATGCTTTTTTAATTTTGTTTCTATCTTGTTTGGTTTAGAAGATAGAAGGTTACCGATTTTTCCCTTTTTTACCCCCTAAATATTTGAATTTCCAAAAATCCCTTTTTAGTAGATCTATACAACGGGAGAAGAACCCACAGTCCAAATTTAAAGTCTCTAGCTCTATCCGTTTGGACTGGGCGATGATGAATCAGTCAGTCAGTAACGTTACTCTTATATAAATATATAGATTAATAGGTTAATAGACATACATACATATGTATGTACATATCTCGACCTTTTCATTTTTTCATATATAGTACATACATATGTACAATAGGCTCGTTCGTTTACACAAAAGTTTAAACGTTTACCTGGATTTTAATGAATTTCGTTTTCTTACACAAATGTTAAAAAAAATATTCCAACATCATTATGCAACAAAATGAAGAAATGGTTATCTTCATTATTGGTCAAAAAACCTTAAAGATTCTGAAATAGTATTTCGATAAAATTCACTATTCACCTTGTGGTGTTAAAACATAATTCTAATTTGTTTTAAGAAATCAAATCTTAAATGTTAATTGGTTTTATTTGCTTTTTTTTTAGTTAAAAATTGTGTTTGTTTTTCTAAGCTCACTAAACCACTGTGCTACAAATATAAATTGTTAATTAAAAAAAAAATAATAATAATTTTTATATATCAGCGGGTATAAGAGAGAATCATCATACATTGTATCTACAATTTAAAACCCAGCTTTTCGTTTTTATTCAAAAAAAATTTTAGCACCAACAACAACAATAACAACAAATATAAATTATTTTAACAAATAAATTATTTAAGCTTATTTTTCATTCACATTACTTTAGATGTGAATTTTTTTTTTACATTGTGTTGACCTCTTCTTTTATGATTTATAGAAAAGCGTCGATAATGATACTGGCGAAAAGAACAATTTAGTGTCGGTGCGTCAATCGGATTTTGAAGTATTTCAAGCATTAGCTAAAGATAGCGAGAACAGTATCAACTATGCTGATAAGGAATATTCACAAGATGTGCCACAGTCCAAACCATGGGAAAAAGTATCGGGACCACCCATTTTACCGCCTCATCTATTGCAGGTTATTTTAAACAAAGACACTCCACTATCGGTAAATTTCGATTTTTTTATTCAAATCACTTTAAGGTATAATTGCTTTTATTTGTCCTTTTTATTTTTAAAGTGTGAACCAACTTTGTTACCCGAACCAAATCATGTCATGCTAAATCATTTGTATGCGTTATCCATTAAAGATGGTGTTATGGTCCTGAGTGCTACACATCGTTATCGCAAGAAGTACGTAACCACTTTGTTGTATAAACCTATTTAAATGTTTTGTTTTTTTTTTATATTTTTAAATATGCAACAAAGTTTTATAAAATACTAGATAACTTAAAATTTTACAACAACTATTCAAAAGTAATTTTACTATACTAATGTAATGTTAAATGAATTTTAAAATCTATTAACATAAACTTTAAATGTTGCAATATAAACAAAAATATTATTTGAAACTTTTACGAAATTTAATATACATGAAATGTTTTTTTGTTGTTGTTGTAGTATTTCTATAAGAAATGAATATATAAATAAAGAAAAATGATAAAAAGCTGTTTGAAAATTGTGTATTTAAAAATCCCAAGATGAAAAATACAGTCGGGCTAATGTTAGAAAAACTTTGTAAGTATGTAATTGAAACATTAGCAAACCGTACGACGTTTTTTATTGCAAATGGTAACATCCTGCGAACTAAAAATTAATTCCTTTTTTAACACATATGTACATACTTTTTATGTATATGTTAATACTTTAAACTCAAAAAAGCTAGTGTTTTTCGATAAACCCAATAATTACAAATATTTTTTATTTTGTTTAGTTTAAAAAGTATAAAATATTCACTTGAAAAAATATAAAAACAAACTAAAATTAAGTTTTGGAAACGATACACACGATACCTAATTCTAATATATACGTAGACGAAGTCACAGGTAGATAATGGTGATAATAAATTACATACATATGTATGTATATGAAGTCAGAAACAAATTTGTTTTTAAAAAGAGGCCAGGAATCTTCGCTGGCGTAGAAAGGCCGAAACGTTGAAGCAACCTTTTAATTTTTAAAGTTGATTTAATAAGATGTATGTATGTATTTCTTGTTTTTTCTTTTATTGAAATAAAAGTGTTTTTTTTTATTTTTTTTAATATATAAATTCAAAATAAATAAAACAACGATTTTTTCTTAGAAAGAATCTTAATCGGTCCTAACTACCGTTTAGGTTATTATTTATAAGTCGGGTAGACCAACTACATACATATACTTATGTACATAGCGTTCTTACATGTTTCCTTTTTAACTAATTGCTTCTTCCTGACCACAATTGCTATTAAAATTGGGCAGTTTTTCAGTTTATGGAAGAGCCAATAGAAAGAAAATGAGCGGGATTCTGATGTGTGGTCACAAATGCAATTTTAAAAGTGAAACTAGGAAATGCTCCAGAAATTATAATTGCTTGTGTGGACAGACTTACTGCACATTTCCTAGAAGTGTTGCCAGAAACAGCAAAGTGACAAAGGACTTTTGAAAGAGAGTAAAAAAGATAAATTATGTAAATCAAAAACAGATAACATAAGGGCCAAATGTTTTAAATTCAAACTAAATAGAAAATAGTTAAAGATATTGAAGAAAAAAAAAGGAAAAATAACCTTAGTCGATAAATTGAACATTTTCTGTGAAAACGTATTTTTTTATACTTAAAAAAGTGCTTGATGTTACCTAGTACGTACTCTGTCGGATTTTGGATTTTCAAGAGCAAGAATCTTAGGAAAATTTCTGATTGTTTAATGCCAGTAACGTGACCGTACGACATCGGGGGGGCTGAGAAAAGTTGATTTCAATAGACGGACAGACGGACATGGCTAAATCGACTTTCCTATCTATAAGCATTCAGAATATAGATGAATATTGTAGAATTACAAACAGAATGACAAACTTATATACATACATATACCCTTGTCACCTGTAGTGAAGGGTATAAACAAATGCAGTCTCTTTAAATTAAAACAAATAAAATTTCTTTTTGGTTTTATTAACTCATTATATAATATTTATTGTTTATTAAATATTATTTTATTTAGTATGTAAGAGTATGTATGTATATAGTACAATAATACACAATTTTATTGTTATATGTCATATTTTTTGTTTTTGTTATAATACTTTTTATATGTTTATTGTTTTTTCTTTTATTATATTCGTGTTAATTGAGTTTTAATTAATTGGTTTAAAACGTATTTTAAATCTAATATAATTGTAGTATTTTGTAACAGCATAATTTTTTTTAGCAAAAATGTTTTTTGTTTAAAGCTTTTCTTTAATTTAATAATCACATAATGTTTTTTTTGTAGTATAATGATATGTGCTAAGAAAACAACTATTTTTTTCAACTATTAGTCTATTTTCATTTGTAATTAAAATGTCGATTTGTTTTGCTAGTTCTACTTATTAAAAATGTAGTTTTTTTTTGCATATTGCTAAATTATATTAATTATACTATTAGGTTATGTATATATTATTAATTTTTCTTAGCATTAAATAATTGCACAAAATTGAGTTTAATTGTTTGCTAATATTATTTTTAAAAAATGGCAAGTTGTTTTTATATATGTATATGTTTAGGGATTTGTATTTTTGTGTTAACCAGAATAGTTTTCAATTAAATTTATTTTTAGTACTTTTAATTAATAATATTCGTTGTTTATTTTAAAAATATCTAGTGTATTTGTTAAGAAACATCTGTTTAATTTTTTTAAGCATTCAGACTTGCAAACTGCAAATAATAAATAAATTTAATAAAAAAAAAATATAATTCTTAATATTTTTCCCAATTTGAGATCAAACCGTTGTATTTATTTACTAGGTATACCATACGTATATGTATACATATTCGTACATACATACATATGTATTTATGTATGAAAATACATTTATAGAATATTTATTCAATAATTTTTTTGTTCTGCGGTCCTATGTTCCTTATAGGAATCTGAGGAAATTATATATATATATATATATGTATATATATATTATTTAATTTATTTATTCAATATATTTTTTATATATTAATATATAAAATGCCAAAAACAAAATAAAGCGCAGGTTAACATTTATAGAACATTTTGGATAACTTAAAGAAATTATTAGATGAATTTTGTCATATAAGAGTTTAGAGTCCTCATGAGTATTTGAACATACAAACATACATACATACATATGTATAAGAAACCCGTTTTGTAATTATGAATTATGCTATTTAAATTACAGTTTCTTTAAAATTATATACGCAAGAATTAATATTTACGCAATATTTAAGATTTGTGCAGCAAGTGCAAAAAACTTTTGGACAACAGTAAGTTTAGGGCTAGTAAAAATAGATCATTAACTTTAAAAATATGTCTGCTACATTCGAACAAAAGATGTGCAGGTGTGCCATCAAAGCTGTGAAGGCCAATGCTTGATTTGCTACTTCATACATAACCCTAATTATGGTACTTTCGCCCATATTCATAAACGAATTATAAAGTTATTAAAGGTTTATAATAGAGATATCGTTTATGAATATGGGGTTTAATTTTTCAATAAGTGTTTAAGACTTTATCTTTTAAATAAATACTTTTAATTTTTTTAACAAATATTTATAACCTACATTTATAGTTTTTGACTAGAGTTTTTTCTGGAATGGCATATCATTCTGTAACCTATAAATAATATGTAATTTAAATAGAGTAACATGTTTTAGATAAGAAAACCTTTGATTTTTAAAAAGTAAAAAATATATGAATTATTACTTTTAAACAATTTTACATCTAAGTATATTTATTTCACTTTTTAAAAAATTTTTAATGAAATAGATCCACTTATATATGTATGTTCTTATGTATGTTTGTTTGTATGTAATTATTTGATCATTTCTATCACAAATAAAGGAATCAATTTTAACGATTATAGAAATAGTGTAACAACCTAATTTAAGTAACATATTTTGCATATATGTATGTACATACAAGCTTGTGTACGAGTCTATATAGCAGGAAACCAATTCTACTAAAATTTTTACTATTAAATCCTTTTTTTTTTAAATTAAAAATTTAAAAGAAAATTTAATAGTTATTTGTACCAGTATGAACTAATTTGCTTTTAAACTACATTTCCTTGCACAGTTCTTCTAATTGTTCCGAATTTAGGAATGATGACGATATTTTAATGTCAACCTTTTTGTTAAGTTCTTCTTCATTGTTTGGAAATAAATACTTTCGTTCGTCATATTTTTCAAACATTTCATTGGTTATTTTCTTAAATTCTTCCGATTTATCACACAAAACAGTTGTAAAGTATTCCACAAACAAACGACCCATATATTCCTCTTTCGACGATGGCCACCATCCTTGAAGGAAACCAATATGGCCACCGCGTGCAGTTACAACAATAGCCACGTGTGTACTTTCTTCAGCCGGTTTAATTGGTATGGCTTCAAGCGGCTGGAATGGATCATCGGCGGCACTAAGGCATAATAATGGCACAGTAATGTAGTGTAGTTTATTGTGTAGCGTAGCATCCGAATAATAGTCATCAACATGGGCATAGCCAAATTGTTTTGATGTAAATAAGGCATCGAACTCCTTAATAGTTTTACACTAGAACAAGAAAGCAAATACAGACAATTATTTGTAAACTGTGTGTGTACGTATGAACATAAATAATAAAAAGGATAGCATGTTTAAATCTTTCGTCCTTAGGGTGAATTTCGTTACAGGGCCCATATGAATTCAATTTTAGCAGAGTTTGAAGTTTGGGAGATTTCTGTTAGACTTACTTGTAGTAAACTTTAGCTCGATACTAATATTTTAAACGATTTAAATAACACTAAACTGATTTTCGGAAGAAGACCTTATATGGGAGCTAGAAATATTAACGCACAGACTTCCACAATATGAAACCTACTTCCGTTAAATTCTATTACATTACGAACATTTTTCAAATTAGCTATTAACGGCATGTAATCAGAATACAAGATTAACATTAACATTAACGACCTCGTTAGGTGTGGGGCTATTCATTTACCAAAAGATTTCTATAAATTGTAAATTTATAAATAAAAAAATAAATAAATTTCTAAACTTACCGTTAAAATTTTTTCCATATCAATGTCGGCATCCTTAAAAATTTCGCAACTTTTTAAGGTCTTACAAAGGCTATTGGTCAAATGTCTTCCTAATAAATTATTTAGGATTGGCTTTTCAATACTAGCTGTTCCTATAAAATTTAAAATAAATAAAGTTAAATCTTAGTTTATTTTTCTGTTTTCAAAACAAACAAAAAACACACACAACCTTTATGAACATCCCAGGGAGCAGAAATAATTTTAGCTGCAGCCAAATAAGTGCGGGCCTCAACGCTTTTACGAACCAAATAATTGCCCAATATAAGACCACCCATAGATATTCCAGCTGCCCCTAGACTATCTTTGGGTACAATTTTCCCGACATGTCTTACAACCTCCGAAAGATCTTCACAATTTGAGGCACAATACAATCTGGGAGTTTTTAATTCAATACCACCCAAACCACGGTTATTGAACACAACAACACGTAAACCAGATTGTTTGGCTGCGACCACCAAACACTTGACATATTCAGCTTGAGACTCGCCCGTTAAACCGGGTAATAAAATAACACAAGGCCCATCTTTACTGCAGCCGTCTTCCATCCAGTCCAAGGCTACTTCACCGCCATCGGGAAGTTCTAGTATTTCTCTAATAAAAGTGAAAATGTATAAAAATATTATAAAGTAAAATGGAATATCCTAAGACTAGAGTAATATTAACTTGCCTTCTGTAATTCATTTTTGGCAACACTTGTGATCTTATAATACTGGCAAATACTGTTTGGGCCCGACTTTCAAAACACCAAAATGTTGGCCAATATTTCATTTCTAATGTCGGTATATTATTATATAAAAATCTTTTGAATGGTCCATCAGCACAGGCCACTATTGGGCGCTGAAATTATGTGTAGAAAAACATATGTAAGTGTTTTACTAATACGAATAGTTTCAAAAGATCTCTTCAGAAAAATCTTACCTTAACTACTTGTAATAAATAATATATAACATAAGCCAGGGTGGCATAGGCCCATAAATGTAGACGTGGTATATTTGTTAAATAAAACATTAGAGAATATAACATGTTCAATTTATATTTAAAGAATAGTTTAAATATATAGTTGAGTTAAGCTAAGGTTGGTCTTATTGTTGACTTATTATATAAATTCCGGTATCTAAAACGAAATTAAATGTAAGTAAGTTGTGGTTAATTTAAAAAATGTTTGGGAATAATTTTGTAGAAAATGTTTTGATTAATTTTCTTTTAACATATGTACGTATGTATGTATGTAAGTGTGTATATCGATGTTCATAATAATTCACAAATAGCAGCCGATACCGCCTATTGCTATCAATGTTTATTAAAAACCTTTACAATTATTTTGTCCCGATATATGTCTTAATTTCTTAATCTAATTTAATATATTCTAATTTCACAAAAAAATGCCCTTTTATTTTAAGTTCAAAGAATTAAGAATTATGTAAGTCTTTTTGTCTTCAGCTAAGTCCTTTTCATATAAAATTATCATTCTTCAATCAAGCATTTTGTACTCAATTTAAGGAAATCCGTACTAAGCGTACTTTTGACACCGCTACGGATTGACTTAAGTACAGAATACTTGATTTTTTTTTGTGCGTAGAATCATATCCCCTTATTCATAAAAAAAAGTTTAAGAAATAAATTTTGTAATAGGATATTTGTTTAATAAACCTTTAATAATTTAAAAGCTGCTTACGAGTTAGGCCGCTAACTGAACAAAATTTAAAAAGAAATAAAAGAACCAAACACTACTTTAAGCTTAAAATATCAATTTTAGGTACTTCCTAATCGTTATTAGAACCAAAAAAAAACTATTCATAATTGCAATAAAATCAATATGTTCTAAAAAGCACTAAACTGTTTACACAAGTTTTTGGCTTTTAAAGTGATCGTAGTTATGTCTGAAGGAATTCATGTTTAAAATCTAATCCGAGTTGTCCAGTTATTTAATATTATTGACATTTTGCTCTTTTATCTCTTTTGGAGACAGTTAAAAAAGAGGATAAAGGTAAAAATCATTTATGTAATTATGATTTTTTGCGTTTTAGCTATTGTATATTATAAAAAAAAATTAAAACTAAAACAAGTATAATGTATCTCCGATCTAATGAGGTTTGAAAGTTCCCGTGAAACAGTTATCTTTACATATTGTGTTTAGAAGACACCGCGCGTGCTAATCTACATAAACATTTGACATGTCTTATTACTTGTGGAATAATGTAAAAAGTATGCGTGGGACTATTAATTTATATTTTTAAGTCATTATTATGTACATATTTTATAGATTACAACATGTTAGGAAAACTAGAGTTTTTTTAAATGTTTTCTTATTACGAACTATTATTTGTTTTAAGACAATTAATTTTAGTTTTATTCTGGCTCAAGTTCATTTTTAAATTTACAAAGAAATTTAATTTTTTATTTGTTCGGTGATTAGTGTTGGATGTAAATATCATCTATTTAACTCACAGTTTATTAGAAAATAGGGTATGGTGATTGTTTGTCGCCTATATTCATATTTTCTACCACTTGATGAGTGAGAATGAAATTTACTACAACAACTTTTTTCTACTTTTCTTTTTTTTTTATATTATTATTATTTATTATCACTAGTTTTTTCCACTCGGCTAGTGTCGAAAAAAACTTACTTTTCAAACTATTATTCATTCATTATCACAAATAAAAAATTAAATTTCTTTGATAATTTAAAAATGAACTTGAGCCAGAATAAAACTAAAATTTTAGGAAAACTTTTGTTTTCTAATGTTTTTTATTTTAAATTAATTTTACTATAAACAACACATTTTCAAAAGTTATGCCATATGTCTTAAATATTTTATTCACAATAAAAAGTGTTAGACAAGGTTTGATATAAAACATACAAACTACATACCTTAATTTAAACGTTTGCCTTTGTATTTGTTGGATTACATCAGCTGGATGTTGTTTGTTTTTATAGTATTTAAAACAGTCTTTTTTAAAAAAAGCAACAATTTTAAAGCGTGCTTTGATAACAATATTAATTAATACGTTAATAAAAAAAAGAAGGTAAACAGACGAATGACTAATTGTCTGATATCATACTACTGCTTAATAATATAGATTTTTTTTTTACACAAACAATGTTTTTACTAATATATAATCGCAGCGAGATTAAAACTGAATAACACATTAATTCATTTCAAACGTGTTTTAAGTAGTTTAAACTTTTTATTTTAAATCTTGTAGACTAAAATCCTAAACTAATTAAACTAAATTTAAAAAATTCTACTTATTTTGTTATGTTTTTTCTGTTGCATACATATGTATGTATATTTTTTTTTTTACACAATTGAACACTTATGTGCTGTTTTTATAATACAAGTGAGCATTTTGATTTGTGATTTGTTATTGTAACAAAAACAAAACACACGTAAAACGTCTACACAAAGCACTCACTTGTATTACAAAAAAGGCACATTAGAACAAGAAACAAGTAAGAGCACTATATTCGGCTGTGCCAAATTTTATATACCCTTCACTACGTGTATTTATGTATGTATGTATGTATATACTTACATATGTATGTATGTATATATGTATTTACATATGTATGTATGTATCTATTTACATGCCCGAAAGGTATTTAAAGTCTTAAAAAACTTGATTTTTTATGATATTAATTTTAGTCCATATAGGTTTTTCGCCCATATCTTTGCTGATTCATTTCATATAATTTGCTGATTTTCCAAAAAGGCATATCGTACACACAAATGTTATGATTTTTGTGTAAACAAAATTTTTTTTCTTACATATGTACATATGTACATACCTATATCTCGTCAGTTTTATTTTTAATTTTCCAAAAGGCATACCTTACAAACAAATGGACATGGCTAAATCGACTTCCCTGTATATATTCTATGTATGAGGATCCAGAATATATATAAGACATTATGGCGTCGCAAATGAATATTGTAGAAATTACAAACGGAATGATAAGCTTATATACTTATGTATATTCTTGTCACCTGTGGTAGAGGGTATAAAAAAATACTTTTCTATGTATGTATAATTTTGCTTGATTTGTTTGATACAAAAACAAACTTTGTTTTCACCACAACTCTTCTTAGATGACAAGAAACGAACTATTAATTAAAATGCCTATCTTAAATGTACATGTACATTTAAATTTCTAATCGCAATTAATTGTAATATGAAAATTGAACGTATGTATGTATTCGAATTATAAAATCTATTTTACTCAACTGATATAAAATGTTTAAGTGCAATTTGCTAGTTTCATTCTTTCCAAAGGCTACACACTAGAGTTGGGCAAAAATATCGATATATCAATATTAACTATAAAATACACAACAATTTTTTGAAAGCACAGTATATCTGCGTACATTAATATGTATGTTAATAAATACACTTTAGATATTGTCTATCAGGGACTAAAATAAACACAGTAAAAAAAAGCAACAGCCAGAATCCAGAGCTTTTGATAGTTAGTAGCCAAGGTAATATAAGAAAAAATGAGAAGCGAATAGGAGGCAATTTTTATATTTTTTAAATAAAGTAATCTTTTTATCGAATTCGTAACATAAATTGCAAGGTATCCGACTCTAAAATATCTCTATTCATGTATTTTCTTTTTATGAGCGGTGCGACACCCCCTGCTCAAGGCAATTTTTGCATAAATAAGGAAAGTTATAGATAATGGTACAAAGGTTTGATACAATAAATCGATTCAGCCGTTCTCAAGTGATGCGATCACATACATGAACCATTTCATTTATATATATATATATATATATATACATAGATTATTTTCAATATTTCGCCACTCCGTTGTGTGGCATCGTTAGGAAATTATTATTGGTTCTTAAATTCGATACTTCGGTGTGAAAATAATAGTATGGTATGTAATTTTAAATAACAATATAAAATGTAAAGTTAATTTTTACTCGACGGTGTCGCAAATTAATATTTTAGAAATTATTAATGGAATGACAAAGTTATACATATAAACATATGTACAAGTGTATACCTTTGTCACTTATAATAGAAGTTTCCATATACATATGTACATACATACATACATACATACATATTTATATCACCAAAAGTTTTATTATATCAGTAATAAATTTAAATACACGCCATTCTCAAACCTTATCTTTCTGTAAACAGATTTATTAAATTGTATTCGAAGGTTTTCTATAAATTTCGAATTGATCAGAAATGTTTTGTCAATTGACGATTCATCAAAAAAAGTTTTATAAATTTAAAACTTATAGAAATGATTTGATTAAAAACAATTTTTTAAGCTTAAAAATTAATTAATAATAATGTCTTTCGTGCCACTAGAAAAATAACAAACTATCCGTTTATTAAAGTTTCATTAAAAAAAAATTAGGGGCACATTAAATACATAACACTCTTTTTTAGTGTCAGTTTAAATTCATGTAAACGAACGGAAACGTGATTATTAAATATAATTAAGAAAAATATATTTAAACTACTCTCACCCACACACATGCACATGTACTTAAAAAATGCAAACGTCCATAAACATACACACACTCACAGTTTATTGTTTCGCATAGTTATTTATAAATTAACTAACCAGCAAACCTTGCATACTTTTAGGTTAATAAAGAAACAAGGAACCAGTGCATAGTTTTAAAGGTTTTTAATTAAAAAAGCAATTGGGAGAAAATAACTATAAATCATTAAATCAATAATTTTTAACTATTCCATATATGTACATGTCTACATACGTACACAAATATAGTTCATGCAATCATATAAAACCAGTAATAAATCATTTATCAGTGGATTTTATCCATTATGTTGTAAAACATTGTTGTTGTTTTTTTAGTTAGAAAAATACTAACAACTCACCTTAATAGTTGCGTGACACCAAGTCCGAAAAGTACCCAATGCTCTACTTTAAAAAACCATTAGTTGAGTATGTTTTGTTTTTTTCCTTTTTGTCTTTGAAAAATAGATTAACAAACAATTTTATATATGCATGGATGTACATACATACATATATTTTTTATCGAATTACAGAATTGTTACATAAGTTTATTTTTAACATTTATGTATGTGTGTATATATAACGTTTTAATCAATATAAATAATTTCATGAGTCTTTAAGGCCTTTTTAATAAATTTTGTTAGTCGAAAATCACTGCGTTCTGCACTTTTATATTATAGAAAGCATTATAATTTATTAATATATATAGGTATGTATTTTATTGTTATTACTTGTATTAGCGATACCTACACTCAGTTTCGCTGTGTTTAAAAAACTGACTGTAGAAATTTATCAAAATGTTTTTAGTTCAAAATGTTTTGTGTTAGTTGGTAAACTTTTTTAAGAGAACAACGTAACACCACGACAGATTCATATGTGCCTTGCTACACTCATAAAAATAGACATACAAACATATGTATGTATGCATGGCTGGAAAAAGCTGATAAAATTGTAAATGTTTTTATAGGTAAAAACATATGTATTTGTAACTGTATGTTATTATTAGTATTCAGTCTGTATTTTTAGTCTTTTATAAAAATCAATTAAATTTTTTTATATAAATTCCATCAAACCGGTTATATTCAAAAATATGTGTGTAGAAAGTATTTTTTAAGATAAATTTCTTTTCCATCCCTGCATTTGCTTTATCTCTGATATTTTTAGGTTAACAAAAGTGTTGCCGAAATCACGATTCTCTTTTAACAACCAATGCTACAATACTATCTACTAAAAATTTTACAAATTACGTAATTATTATGTTAACCAAACTAAAACCAGTACTACTGTTGTTACTTGTGAAAAGTTTTCAAATAAAAAAATACATATATATTAATAATAATTATAGTTATCTTTTAGTTGGCAACAGAGTGATTTAGATAGTTTGATTTACATAAATAATAACATACAATTCAAAATTTAATAATGTACGTATGTTTTTTTCTTATGTGCTATTTTTATAATACAAGTAAGCGCTTTGAATAGAAATGTTTCGTGTGGTTTCTTTTTGTAACAGTAACAAAACAGATTAACAAATAATACTTTCAGAATATAATGCTAAAAATCATTTACAATTTTTAGAAATGAAAAATTGCGCTAAAAAGCATTCACCATTTTAAGATGGCAACACTGCTGACCGGCATCGGTTTACTTATTCTCTTTTTAAAAATTTGATGGCTTTGTTGGCGTGGTGGTCTGCCTTGCGTATATACATTTATATGTCATATGTATGTGTAAAGATATGGTATACAAAGAAAAAGGTATTTTCACGTGCTAGTTTTGGCACGTTTTTAAAACGTTTCAATGCCATTTAAAAATGGCATACTTTTAGGTGTCTTCAAGAGAGAATTTCTCAACGTTTTTATTTTCTTAAGAGACAACCACAAATCAATAGAAATGTTGTTTAACCCATTGGTCGCCCCACAATATGAAAAACACATTTGTGTGTTCTTGCAGTTTTAGCATAAAGTTATCTGTAGGTTTATTTGACGTCAGAAATAAAAATGTTTAAACAGAGCTTCGATGTGTGAACACGAATGTGATTTTAAAAAAAAAAATAATAATAAATAAATAAATAATAAATAAAATAAAATAATAAATAAATAAATAATAAATAAAATAATAAATAAATAAGTATTGTAAGCAGAAAATTGCAATCAATTTGAAATTAAAAATTTAATGCGAAATTTTTCTTTAAAATTTAGTTAAATTTATTTGATACTATTAGTAAGAGCGTTATATTCGGCTATACCGAATCTTAT
>NDXZ01013137.1:0-13891 GCA_003055125.1 Paykullia maculata
GGTATAGCCGAATATAACGCTCTTACTAGTTTATTATTATTTTAAGACAAAATATAGAATTAAATTTTTGTTTGTTGATTCTGCGGCTGTTTAAAAGCTAAATATCCGGTTTATATTGTGGGAATGGTTGGGTTCTTAGTATTCCTTGAAAGTGAAAAAAAAAAAATATTTATTTACCTTTTACCTCCCACACAGTCAAATAAATTTTAAAAAATATTTGGGAAATTGTATTAAATAACGGACTAAAGACAAGTCTTTGGGGGAATCCCTAGACTTATCCCTAGATTAGCTCTTTACTGATTAGTTCAACAGGGCAGCCACGTAATGATTTATTTAACTAATTTACATGGAAAATATCAGTAAAAACTAATAAAAAAAACTTTTCCTAAATCTTTAATTTAATTTAATAAAAATTGATTTACATCGATATAATAAGTATCGAAATATAACGTTTGAAAAAAATACGCAAACCAGCTATGTATGTGTTTGGAAAGAATTAAAGGTTAAGACTGTAATATATACATATTTATATGTATATACCTAGGTACAAACATATGTATTTTTTTTAAAGCACCACAATTTCTGTTAAAGCATTGCAACAAATGCCTTGACCGGTGTTACTTCAAATCAATAAAACATTTTTATCGTCTTCATTGGGCAAAAACACAAATCAAGTTTAATTTTTTAAGTAGAAAATCGTCTCAATTATTGTCGTGTTCAGCTAAAAAAATTTAATATCCATATAAACATATACATATGTACACACATCTATAATTTTTTACAGCTCAGGGTTTGCATTTTTTTTAATTTTTCAATTTTTAAATCAGACATGTTGTTCTGGCATCTACGTTCTAAGTAAGAGTTAATTCGTTTTTTGTAATTTTTTTTATAAATACTGCATTGAACTGTAACATTTTGATTTAAAAAATGCCAACATACATATGAATTTGAATTAAATGTAAATAGATTTTAAGTATTTTTTTTTTTGTGAAATTTAACGAACAACCAAATATGTGTTAACGTTTATTAAAAAAAAATATTGTCAAATATGAATGCACGTGATAATTGTGTTTTTTTCTTCTTTTAAGTGGTGTTTTTAATTTCTACAAACGACCTTTGTTAATGGTTAGTTGACAAAGAATATGGTGAAGACAGTGGGTTTAAACAACTTAGAAAAGTTATAATTTTTCAATCTAGATTTAATTTTAATTAACTTAACTTTGAAATAAATGTTATTAGAACTCAAACTGATAAAATCTAAATAATTTTTTTAACCGACTTTTATTTTGAAAACTTGGAGAAAGCCTTTAAAAAATGGTATTATGGTCCATGGTGTTGTTAGTTTTGGCATAAAAATATTTCGTGGTTGCCTCACATTTTGGTGACTCTTTTATATAGAAATAATTCAATATCAAAGTGCTGATGATGTGATGATTGAACTTAGATTTTTTAGTCTTTTGTAGTGAATGCTTTTTTAATGTTGGAAGGGAAAACACTTAATTAATTGTGCTGAACTTAACTTCTACTCAGTTCACTGTATCATTTGGGGGTTTTAATTATATACCCAAGTCTTCGCATGCGATTGACCAGCAATCAATAGCAGTAATTTTGGTATATGTTTTAAAAAAAGAAACGGCTGTAGTACGTACGTACTTTCCCTCCTACATTCGACCATGCTT
Organism: Paykullia maculata; assembly: GCA_003055125.1. Lineage (NCBI taxonomy): Eukaryota > Metazoa > Arthropoda > Insecta > Diptera > Rhinophoridae > Paykullia > Paykullia maculata. Next base: position 1,680 of record NDXZ01013137.1, read on the forward strand.
TAAATTATGATCTCGAAATTATTTCTTATACACCTACATAAATATGTACGTAAAAAACATGTATAAGTTATTTAGGAAATGAAGAAAATTTTTATGGCAGCTTTGGTTTTTGCTAATATGTATGTATGTATCTTATATATCAATAATACTGGGGGGCTCGAAAAATTAAAGTCACAAATGAATAGTGTGAAAATTTTATAATATTTTTGTCGCTCATGCTAAAGGGTGTAAAAAGATAACAATTTTAACAACGACTACCAGCCAAAAATTTTGTTAAGGAATTAACTATATCGTGTTTTTATTTTTCTTCTGATCTACTGATCAGCTAGTGGACATTGTTTTAGATGTTGTTGTCTGTATTACATTGGCGCTATAATAAATTTATGTTCAATTGCAAACGAAATCGTTGTAACAAAAATGAAAATATATAGATATATATTAAATAAAATTATGCGAAGTAATAAAGACAGACAAAGACCAAATGACGACTACATGCTCAAGTGAAGCCAATTGATAGTTGTGTTTGTCTTAAGTAGTTGATGCCTAAAATATAATGAAAGTATTTTGTTTGCTTTTTCTGTTAGCAATTACAAAGTTGTTATTTGCACCGCTTCTAAGCCGCTCTTGTTTGATTTGGAAAAATGTTTTTTGAATTTACTTTTTTTTTAAATTTATTTATTTACACAAGTGGAGGCTTTTTTAAATGCAATTTGCTGCCTCCACTTTATTGTGCTTAAATTACTATGTTTACGACGATTGTTTGGGGTTTAATCAAAGTCAAATGTAAATTCCATTTATTCATCTATCAATCTAGTATATTTACGTTACTTATTAAGTTTTTGTTGAATTCGTATTAAATTCCATATTAAAAAATTGCATATAATTTAAATTCAAATGTTTTGTTAATCGATCGACAAAACATTTTTAGAAAGAATATTATAATTTTTGTGTTAAGTTTTAAAGAAAAAAACCTGTCCTGGAAAGTATACGTTTTTTGAATAAAAAATATTAATTATTTGATATATTATTAGAAAATACATATATATATATTATTTTTTAATAAAAAATTCAAATATACATATGTTATTTAGTTGGTGCTATTTAATGTCAACTCTTGTAACAAATGCCATTAAAGTCGTGTCAATTTATATTGCTCTTGTTCTCTTAGGACATGATAGGTGATATTTAAAGATAAAAATAAGTTCCAAAGAATAATTGTCGTATCAAATTCCCTATTATGTTTATGTGATTGTTCGTAATCAATAAATAAAAATAAAAATTTAACGAATTTTTTTAGTCTGCGAGGACTGTTTTTGTTAAAGTCTGTTAGATAGATGACAGATAGATGTCCCTTTAGCTATATATATTAATCAATGTTAACAAAATCGCAAAACAAATTTTTCCGAAATTTTGTAAATTTGTTTGAAAAAAGAAACGTAAAACATATAAATGACCAAAAAGCTTGATTGTACATATGTACTTATATGTTTTTTAAAGTTGTTTTTAAATTCGTTTCAGTTAGTAAACAAATTATTTAAATTTAGTTTTGTTAAGTGCACATTAACAAAAAAGAAAACAAAAATAATTTACAGCCCCTATAAAACAAACTTATAGCAAACTTATTTTTAATATGACGGCAAGACTATGTCATCAGTTTAAAATTTTTTTAAACATTGCGATAATATTGCTTTTTTTGAGTAGAGTTGCTGACAGAATCGTTTAACAGTTTTGCTACTTTGTTATGAGCCAGCATTTGTATTTGTCCAAAATTAACTGACTTTAGGTGGAATTAAAAGTTTAACTTAATGTTTGTATGTTTTTAATCAAGTTAAATAAATCTTATGTTAACTTTAGTTTTTACAAATTAAAGTGCATGATTCATCTCAGGTTCTAAGTTGAAAAATTACACTTTTGACTCCGTAAATAGTTAAATTTTGTTGCTTCGTATATTTTTACATTTCGTTCATAGAGTAGTTAAAGTATAACAAATAAAACAATAGGGGTAGTCGTTTGATCGCTTAAATGCCTCTTATACCTCTTAGACCCTTAAACAGTCATATAATATTTAAAGTTTAAGAGGTGTAAAAGGAATTTAAGCGATTAAACGCATACCCCAAATGATATTTTTAAGATATAAAAAGCACTGATATAATAATTTTCTGCAAATAGAATAGACTTTACTTATTATTGTATGAATAATTTTAAAGTTATTAGCTAAATTATTCAGACTATTTTTTATAACTTTTTTATGTTTTTTTTTATAAAAAATCTTGCATTTAAACTTTTTTATGCAGATTTCGAAACACTTTCTTAGAGAGAGAAGCTTAAGCTTAACTGTTTAAGAAAATAATACAGCCAACTCGAACGTCCATTTGATTGTTCTTTTGTATTCTTTAGTGAAAAATGTTGAAATCGTTGCTTCTTCTGGTAGTCATTTAAAATAATAATGTTCTTTGTGAATAACTTACTGTGAGCTCTTTCTTTTATACCAACAACTATTCCATTTGAGTTTCTTTCTTTAATGTTTATTTAGATTTAATTTCATTTTATTAAAAAAAATAATATTATCTGTTTGCTAGCAAATTTTAAATATTTTACTGTCCACCATTAGTGAAAAGGGCACAAGTCAAGTTATTTTGTTTGTAATGTGAACAATATTAATAGTCCTTATTTATATTATAATATATTGAGCGATGCCAGTGTGTCTCTGTGTTAGTTAAAAACAACTTTCCAAAGCCCCCAGATATCCGTAGGCTTATATAAATTAGCAAAATCGGGTTGAAAATGAAATATAAACAAAAACCACGACGGCCTCTGTCTTTAATCTCAATTTAAAAATTTTTTATTGCAGACTTGTTTACTACGTTAATTATACGTTTGAAGTCCAATCGGCAAAATTACCGTAAAAAAAAGATTAAAGATAAAAACCATAATAATTGGTCCTATTTTTTACTAAAATTAAAAACTAAAAGACAAATTTTTGTAAAGCAAACAATAGACAAATTGGTTGTCAATTTGTATGTATGTCCGAGCGTCAACCAGCGACTTTACGACAAAAAAACTAATTAAATGAATGTATGTAATTGGTGGCGGGTATCTAAGCTTCGGTAGACTAATATAGCTTTTAACCTTTTATTTTTTATTGAAACCAGTTTTTGTACTTTGGCGTTTTATATATATGAAATGGCCCACTTTTATTTTTAAATATTTTAGCATTTTCAGCTTTCTATTTATAATTTGTTTTTGCTTATTTCTTTTTTATTTTGCCGTTAAAAATATTTTTGATTTTTTTCGTAATATATTTTTTTTTAGATTTTTGCTTTCTTGTATGATTTCGATTGTTTTTATTTTTGTTTTGTTTAAGTAAATTTGCTTACCAATTGCAAAACCAACTTGTACATACTAGGTTTTTTGTTATAATTTTTATGTAGTTTAAGCCAAATACATAAATACATTGTTTTTGCCAATCTCTTTTTTTTGAAAAGTTTCATAACAATACTCCATATAATTAATAAAAGTAATAACTGTGGAAAATAAAAAACAAAATGAAAAATAAAATAACCATCGAAGAGGTTACCACTTCACAATAACAGATGGTTAATGAAGTGATTTCTTTTTGTGTTAAATTATTGCGATGTTGTTTGAAAAAAAATGTATTGAATTCATTCCTTTAAAAGTGTATGTGTTACATATTTTTACAAGTATTTATCTTATACACTTTTTTTAAAAATGTTTTTCCCTGAGTTTTGCATGGCATCAGTGTAGCTGTTAGCACTCAGGTGTTATTTTAAACTTGAAGAAGAATATACTGCAACTACAACCAATTATTTACAGTTTCATTGTAATTTTATGAAAAAAAATATTTACAATTTGAATTGTTCTCATAGTAAAAAACCCCTATTAAAAAATTTCTCATCTTTTTTAGTTTGCAAATTTAAATTTTTGTTTCTCTTGCTGTTGTGTGGTGCTTGCGAAGAGCTTACACCATTTTAAGTTAAAAAAAACTAGAAACTTTGTTTATAGAGTAGGGTAATTTGTGCTACGTAGCGGGTTGTGATAAGAAGAACTTGTATAAATGTGTTCCATTTTCTTTCGAGAAATAGAGTTTTCCATATCCAAAAGTTTGAGACAATATACTTTGTTTTACATTTTTCTAAAGACTTTATATTTTTTATACTGCAGTTTACTTTATAAGATAAATATTAGTTTAATTACACAAACTATTCGGAGAAAAAAATCTTGGGAATTTTTAGTGTTTGTTTTAAGGAAAAATATCGTTTTTAAAAAAGGTTTTGTAGGAAGAATATTTGTCCGTTATTGGTACTAGCTTTTGGTATTGAAAATATTCATATTTACCATTGAACAGAACTTTTTAAATTCTTTACCTAAATACAAAAATTTTTTTGGCAATTAGAAAACTTTTCGTACAAAAAACGTATTTATATGTCAGAGAAAAAAACGCCATTTGTATAAATGAATTTTAAGTAATCAATCAACAAAAAATCTTTAATAGCATAACTAAAGATTGAAAAGGAATTAAATTAAGTAGGAATTTGTGTATATTACGAGCAATAAATATAAGTGTTTGAAAAGAAGGTTGAAACTTTACATTTATTAAGGACTAAACTTTTTTCCGTGAAATATATACCTAAATCAACCACAACATAAAAAAAGTTTTCATACCATTTTTTTATTGTTTAAAAATATTGGCTTTTAAAAAAAGCTTGGCACTGGTGGTAGATATAAACATAAAATTCGGTCGAATCAAATATTAATACACATTGGAAGTTTTAATGAAATCAGTAATTGTATCATTATATTTTCTTCCACCATGTGCAGCCACAAAAATTTCTTATATTATTAATAGCAATTAATGCTGAAAGTGACGAATGTGTTTTTTTTTTGGATGGGGAAATAGATTTTTATAGTAAATACTTTAGTCTTTGTTGAAATTTTTTGGTTCTTAAGAGCTTATTAATTACTAATTGAAAATAAATTTCATAACTGCAAATACGTTTATCTCTTAATTTATCGATTAAGTTGTGTTTGTTTTTTTAAAATTGGCCCCCTAAATTGTTGTGTGTTGTGCCAAATTTCCATCAAACATAATATTTACTTTGCTGTGAAATAGAAAAAAAAATATTTAGAAAACACTTGTGTCCGTTTGAGTGCAGCATTTCTCATAATTTATTTTTATTGCACAAGTTTTTTTTAATATTTTTCTTAAGTCGAAAGCATAAAAAACCATATTGCGTGTGTTTTTTTAACTTTTTGTTTTTCAATGAATAATAAATATATTTTTTTTTGCTCATAAGTGGAGGGAAATCTACGCACTAATTTCACTAGCCTGATTTAGCAGAAAACTCACTTATATTCAGTTCATAAAAAAATACTTTACATATCTTTTGAAAAAAACTTAGTAAAAGACACGTTTTATGTATTTTATGCATATGCAACTTATGCGTTTAAATAAATGCATCGTATTTTTATTTAAATAAAAAATTGTTAAAATTTTTTTTTTGCTTAAAACAACCAAAGAAATCAAAAAAAAACTGTGTCATTTTGGGAGCATAAACGAATTCAATGTTTTAATTTTCTATTAAATTGGAAATTTTTCATCCATTTTTAGGGGAAACTAAGAAGAACACAAACATTTTTTTAAATTTTTTATGTTAAGAAAATAAAAAATTATTTATACTTTATAGTCTACAGCGCAATTGGAATTACTTTTCTTGTCCCAGCTCAGATAAGGCAAGTTTTCTTGATGAAATTGTTCTTTGCATTGTTAAGAGTTCAATTTTTGATTGATAAAACTGAACATAGTTTATGAAATTTAAAATAAAATGAATTTAAAACACATACAATATTTACCTTTTTTTTCTTTCTCTCTCAAAGTAGGAGTTGTTGCAGGAAGTATTATTATTTTTAAAATTTAAAAAATATGTTTTTTTTCTTTCCTTCATTAGTTTAATTATGGAAGTTACTAGCTTGATGATGTGTAAGTTTTTTTTTTGCCTCCAGTAATGCAAAGAGTAGTGGGCTAGGAACACAATCAATTAAAAACTAAAATATAGTATTAAAAACTCCCTGTCAATATTTTCAAACACTTTTATAAAACTAAAAAGCATTGTCAGCAAAGTCATAAAAGTCCCATTATTTCTCCTTGACATTAATTTTCCTGCCAGTTTTTCCTCTTCTAATTATAGGTTTTTAATTGTGTGTTTTGTATTTCATATAGTTTCCGCTTCTACATTTCAAATTTTATTTATTGATCATCATGTTAATTTATTTAAAAAAAGAAAAGAAAATGCTGCACAACACACACAAAAATATTTAATACGTATTGTATATATCAATATATAAAAAAATAAAAGTACGCCATACAAAAGGGCAAGTAATACAGAAAATTACCGTGTGAATGAAAATATATTCCACCACTAGGACGGATGATAAGAAATCACTCATGACATTTATTGGCATAAAAAAAGGAATTCTAAAAATATTTAATCACACGTTAGTTTCACTTGAAAAACGCTTGTTTATACAAAAATGTATTTGTAATTGTTTTTATTTTTGGTTAATACTTCTAGCAATAGAGAAAAGTCTTTTAAGTTGGTAGTCGCTAACTTAAATGAGATTTTGCTACTTAAGGCGATTTCTATTGTCATGTTTATGATTTTAACACACAAAAAAAGAATATTTGACAGTTTGAGATTTTTGCCTTTCTTATGCGTAGAATGGCTATATAATATACAATTTACAATTCTACGATTGGTAATTTTTTTTACAAAAGATTAATAATTTACAGAGTTGAAGACAATTTTTGTGAAAATTTTTTTTTTTAATAAATTAAAAATTTGAAGGTATCAATCAATTCTATGGTTCTTTTTTTTGTATTTTAAGATATAAAATATCTTGAAATCAATTGATTAAATTTAATAAAAAAATAAATATCAATTATTATAAATGAATATCGATTGTTATGACGTCAAAATTTACATTTAAAGGTTTTAAATTAAAAATTACTTTTGCCTTAATATGTATAAAATATATAAAAAAAAATTTATATGACCATGTTTTAACTTCACATTTTTAAAGACAAATGAAGGCACTAGTTTTTAACTGAAGGATAAAAAGTTAAAATAAAACAAATCTTTAATAAATGGTAACCAAAAAATAAAGTTGTCAAAGTATTGAAAAAGATCAAAGTATGTTAATGTGCGGTTAGATTTGTTTTAATATTTAACTTTAAATAAAACAAATATTAAAAAAGTACTGTTAAAACGAAATTATTGTTTGACGATTTAAATTTAAATACATTTTTACAAAAATTTCAAACGTTTCTGTCTACGAATTATTTAGTGCCATAGAATTTTTCAACTTTTTTATTAGGACTTAACACAACCAAACGTACCGTAAATATTTTTCTTTATTATTATTTTATTATTTATTATTATTTAATCGATAACTTGAAATTATGTTACATAGTTTTAAATTTTCTCACACTATAATACATTTGTTATTGTTTTATGTCGAATTTTCTAAAGACCTTTTAAAAAAAATTGGGATTTTGTTAAAAATAAATTTTAGTAACGGATGGATTTTTTGGTTGAAAATATTTCTCGTAACTCTAAATTAATATTTTAAATTTTTAAATTTATTGCGATTTTTCGTTGACTACATCTACATCTACATTTTTTTGGACCTACATTAATACTTTTAAGATTATTTATATGATGTTTTTTTAATTCCTTCTGATTAAATTCATCATGACATTTGCATTTGTCAACATGTTTCGCAGAACACAACGAGTGCCAAAGAAAAAACTCGAAATTTTTATTAGATCGTTCTAGTCTATTTTAGTTGCTGTCATTTTTGCTTTCCTGGGGATGTCTTCTTCTTATTATTCGTCTTCTTGTTTTATTATAAATATGTATGTATGTGCGTGCTTTATATTAACTAGCCGAAATTAAATCTTTTAAATTAGTTTCCGTTTTTCCCGCATTCAAAAGAACTCATTTTCATTTCATTTAGTTTCCTACAAAAAACTTTTTAGCACAAAACAGAAATAGTTTTTTACATGAACAAATGTGGTGCAATATGGCAAAATATCATTTAACTGATAATCATTTGTCATTTTTCTATATTTTATTTTTGTCTGTTTTTCTTTGTGACGTTTTAAAGAAAGGAGTGTTCTGTATTTGATTATGACACCATTTAAAAATTGTTTCTTGTTTATTTTTGTAAATATTGTAAAAAATATATACATACATATATAAAAAACACCTGCTGCATACATTAAAAATGCTCTAGATTACTTTGCAGAGTAAAGCAAAAAAAAAAGTTGTGACATTTATGAATGAGTCTGTAACCAAGCTGTCTGTGTGTTGGATAATTTTTTATTTTAATTTTGAAGGTTTTCTATATGTTTCCTAAAAAATGTGTGGATTATTTTCGTATTTTGAACAAAAAATCTAATTCTGTTAAGCTCTGTATTATATTATTTAGGGATGTTTTTTAAGTGAACTAATCATTTTAATCATAACAAAATTTTATCTATGTAATGTTGTGTCAAAAATTTCGCGCCAAATGTGAATGACATACATTTTTCTAAGAGTCCACATTTGATGATGTAATTACTTTAATAAAAAAATTTGTGAATAAAGTAGTTGTGTTATATATGCAGATACAATTTTAAATGATTTTTTCAAATTCAGAAAGTATATGTACATTTTTTTAACCGCCTTTGGTTGCACTGTTCTTTCACTATTGCCATCACTAACTAACAGTGAGTGCGTTAGTTGTAATTCCGGTTAATGATGTTTTTCAACGACTCTAACAAATTACTAAAAGTTATTTGATTACGAATAATTCCAGTTTCAGGAGTATTTGCAAAACGTTGGGTATGTTTGTTTAGTGTATTTTTGTTTTAAACTACCCGCTACCTGGTTTTATTTACCAATTTTTACGTTAAACAAGTTAGAGCGCTATATTTGTCTGGGCCAAATCTGATATACCCTTCACTATGTGGTGAATAAATTATTTTTTAAGTATATCTGTAGTCTATCTACCTATGTAGTCTCAAGGCTGCAAATATTTGGTTCAACAACCATAATTTAAGGCGAATTGATATACATATATGGATTCGCCTGTAATAATTTTTTGGTGTATAAAAAAAAACTTAAAAAAAAATTATATATATCAGCCGGTTATTGATGGATCTTGCCAGTTTTTGATACCGATTTTCTCGAAAGTATTTCCAAAAGTTTGGTATCACATATAACCCTAAGTGACCTATGGGTGCTACAAAAACTTGATTTCAACCAACATACGAACAGACGGACAGACGGACATGGCTAAATCGACTTCCCTATCTATAAGGATCCAGAATATATATTCTTTATAGGGTCGCAAATGAATATTGAAGAAATTACAAACGGAAGGACAAACCTATATATACCCTTTTCACATGTGTATAAAAGGTATAAAAAGGGTACGTTTACAGTTGTAAAAAAATATGAATAGCAACTCAACAAATAAAAATAAACTGAATAAACGGATTTCGTTGATTTAAAATCAGGACCTATATGTTTCTTGTGCAAAGTAAGGACTTAAAGTTACTGCTTTGCTGTTTAAAGTTTTAGAGAAAAACAGAAGGAAACTACATATTTATGTACATAAAACTTATGTAAGAATTTCAACCACTGAACGGACTATCACTAGTTCAAATAATATACATACATATGTATGATTTATAATTTGCTTTTTAAGTATTAAATTAAATGATTACATCAAATAAAAGAGGTACTAATAGTTTTAATCGCAAAAACAATGAAAATAAAAACGACAACATAAATATAGAATATTTACAAACATGTACACATGTATATCCATTAACCCCATAATCAAGGCATTAAATCTTTTAACAGCAGCATTAAACAACAACAAAAAATAAAACACCATGAACGTCGCATGAATGCCAATAAAGTGCTCATTTCGTTTCTTTAAAGCAATAAAATTTTAGTTCCCATAATTCATCTTGATTATTGTGCTCTTACAAAAAGATGGATAATAAAAAATTAAATAAATAAAAAAAAACAAATAAATAAAAACAAAATATCTATTTCATAAAAAAGCAATTGCAATGCGTTTAAGTAGCAACAGCAAAAGTGCTTGTAAAAACACAGTTACCCCTTTAGCTGTATCTACTGTTGCTATTGCTGCTGATCGCTTGTACGCTGCAATTGTTGCTGTCCCTGTTGTAATTGCCCTAAGAATGTGTTCTTATTCTGTGCTTAAGTTTAAAATATGTGCGGGAGTATTATAAAGCGACATATGTACATATGTGTTTGATGTACATGTACAGCAACAACAACAATATACATACATGTAAAAGTGCAAATAAAAAAATGTTATGATTAGTTTTAATGCCAGTACACACACTCTGTTGGTGTTTATTTAAGACTTTTTTTTTTGCAAATTGCTGCTGGTTTGTCTTATGTACGAGTGTTTTAGTTGTTTTTTTGCCAATAGTTTTTTTTTCCGAAAAAAGTAAAAATAATGGGGGCCCATAGTTCAAAAGATAAACTATCACGTTCTTATTCGGATCGTTACATTCATACACAAGTCATAGAAAGAGAACGTTTTGGCAGCTTTGGAAAACGTGCAAAAGGTAAGTTTTCTATATGTAACTAAAACAAATGTTTCCTAAAAAATATTATGGCGAAACTAATTATTGTAACCAATAAGAAAATTGCTTTTTTTAATTTAACAAAGTTGGGCTAAAATTTTAATTTTAAGTAATTGAAGCATAAATCTTACACATTTTAAATATATAAATCTTAAAATTTGGACCATTTACGGTTTATAACTTAAATACTTTAAATTTTGTAGTATTTAAAACTTTAATTATGTCACTTTTAATAATATTATTACTTCAACGACCATTATATGCAAATACCTATATTAGAAAAAATTCGTGATCTGTGTGTATTATATTTCTTTAAGATTAAACAAAAAAAATTTACTTTTACACGGTAGAATGGGGTGTAAAATTGAAGAAAAGTGGGAGTTATTATAAAACATAAAAAAAACAGTCAATTCTATAAATTAGAGATCAAATCTAATAAATTATGATATTAAAAATGCATTGTGCTTCCTTTAAAAATTTAAAATTAAAGGAAATGCTTGGACGACGCTAAAGTTTTGTACAAAAGATCCCATTGTCAATATGACCGCACCAAGAGAAAATGGGTGTGATGCCCACATTTACTCCTCCTTGTCTTATATAAGGCGTATTCCTAAATTTACCTTCTAACTATATGGGAAAAATATTAGATAAACATAGGACTTTATGTTTCTATGTATATCTTAATCGTTATGAATGACTGTGACATGCTTTTATTTACCCTTTTCTTACATATGAGACGTATTTATAAAATAAAATACTTTATATATTGTCGAAGGTGACCTTAAACTAAAGTACTGTATGGTTCTGTATTTAGTTTGAATAATTAAGCGAAAAATACGATTTACATTCCCAATTTACTAATCCCCATACTATAACTAAAAATAATATTCTCTTCATGAGGTGAGTATACAAATATAGCGGTCTTACTTCTTTCTTTTGTTTTGTATCCTTGCTTTTAGATTTATTAAAATAATTTGTATAAACATTTTAAAAGCACGCTTGTTCTTGCATTTCAAAAGAACTCATTTCATCAATTTTTTTAATCCATACTAGCAATTGTTTTTGCATTTTTGACATTCGGTTTTGGTCTATCCATTTGTGATGGCAAATTTTATTTAATGGCCTTAAAACGCATTTGTTTATGTAACGAAGAAAAATGTAAATTTTTGTTTTTTTTTTGTTTTACTAAAATAACAAAAGTAGCAATAAAAAACATTGAAATCATAATGGAGTTAAATTAAAGCTACTTGTTTTTTTCTGCTTGAATTTATTCCTATATGATTGCTTTATTTTTTTTTAATTTTCTTCTTTCTCCCCGTCGTCATTTATAATTCGTATTTATTTTTAAATAAACATCCTTTATTATTGTTGTTCTTTGTTGTACTTTGAATATTCACGCATAAATGTAAGTATTATTGCATGTGCACATGTAACTGTATGTAGAAACATACAATACTACATCATACTAATTACATATGGGGCATTTCACGTCAAGTGGACTAACTTGAAAAATCGATCCGGA